>CAXARO010001201.1:0-74347 GCA_963971305.1 Arcuatula senhousia
AAATAGTTGATCTTCGAACAGTAACAAATTAAGATTCGTTTTAAGATATCGATAATTTTTAGAGTAGATATCAGCTAACATTAAGTGACGACTTGTACTCCAAGTTTGTAAAGCATCATATTCGTCAGAAAAAAAAGTAATACAATATCAAATATTTAATTATAATTATATATAAGATCAAACGAAGAGCATTGATGGTTGTGCTGGTGAACCACTGGATTTGTCTACTAATGTAGCAATGTAGCATATGATCATTACATTATACAATACATAACAAAAGAAGCAGAGGTACCAATGGGGTACAAACTATTAATATAACAATTAATTAATGTCTTTCTATATTTTATAATGGATTGTACTTCGCGTCACATTAACGGAACTATAAAACAGAAAAGTGTAAATAAAACAAAACAAACGAACAAGCTTAGCTATTATAAAACATTTCTAAAATATAATATAATATTTGTCCTCAATTTAAGGATCAGTCAAGGTCTCTAGGACAGAGATACCTCTCTGAAGCAAAATGGACTCGCGAAGTCGGAGTCTATATGAAAAAAAAACTGGTTACGGAAATCAGAGCAACATTAATGACTCTAGTACATGCATATAATTTCTGGGTGCAAATGGACTCGCGATGCCGGAGACTGTTACGGTCGAAAACAGGTCACATGAATGGCTTTTGTAAATGCATGTCCTCTGTTCCACGAATTAACATGAGTGGCTTTTGTAAATGCATGTCCTCTGTTCCACGAATTAACATGAGTGGCTTTTGTAAATGCATGTCCTCTATTCCACGAATTAACATGAGTGGCTTTTGTAAATGCATGTCCTCTATTCCACGAACTAACATGAGTAGCTTTTGTAAATGCATGTCCTCTATTCCACGAACTAACATGAGTAGCTTTTGTAAATGCATGTCCTCTGTTCCACGAATTAACATGAGTGGCTTTTGTAAATGCATGTCCTCTGTTCCACGAATTAACATGAGTGGCTTTTGTAAATGCATGTCCTCTGTTCCACGAATTAACATGAGTGGCTTTTGTAAATGCATGTCCTCTGTTCCACGAATTAACATGAGTGGCTTTTGTAAATACATGTCCTTTGTTTCCTTATGGGCTCACAAGTCTGTGAAGAACAACTATTTACAGAAACCGAGGCATCACCAATGGCACTTGTAAATACATAAACATATCCTTTCTTGGCTCTTTTGGCTCATTAGTCTATAAAAACAACGGATGACGGAAAACGAAGCAATAATAATGGCACTAGTAGATATCTGATAAGTAAGGCACAATGCTCTCGTACTTTGTTATAGATGTATTATCCTTTTCCAGTTGAATTATGCGTCCTTGTGTCGACAATTGTAATAACTTGCAGTTCGGAATAAAACAGCCATCTAAAGAGCAACTGTAATAATATACCGATGGACATAAACGCTACAAGTCCCCAACAGATTTTCTCAAACCTATTTTTGTGAACAGGGTCAGGTTTAGCACCAAGACCTGCTTTTTCTTGGTCAAATGTTAAGGTCATTTTCATCTGCCTGAAAAAAAAATAATACATTTTGTGTATAACTTCATGTTAGATTCTGAAGAGAATTTAAATAGACATATATGTTTCTGTCCTAAGCAAGGAATCTTTGACAAAGCTTTCGTGTGTACTTGTCTTTTAGATTTTTTATGTTCCTAGTTTAAGAAGGGGTCTATCTGTGACTATTTCAGGACTGGATTTTAATTATAAGCATTTTATTTAGACTATGGGACAATTGCAGAACCGCGAGCAGCGCCTACTGGCCTCGTTGAAGGCTGCTGTCGGTTGTCCATTGTGTTTTTTTAATTGCCGCTTGATTGTGGACTGTGTCGCGAACACATATTCCACATCTCATTATCTTCAAATCAAATAAATCAAATGAATCAAAACCTCCGGAAACGTGATTGATTGATTCATTGATTGTTGTTTGCTTAATGTCCTGTCCCTGTGCGGCGATAGTGCAGCCATAATCAGGACACAAGTTGATATTCCGTTAAAATATACACCTCAAACTAGAGGCTCCTAGGAGCCTGAATCGCTCACCTTGTATCCGAGTATACAAATGTATTTTTAAGCTGGATATTTTAAACAAGAGGCTCCCAGGAGCCTGAATCGCTCACCTGGTCTTGATGTTGACCCTATACTTTTGTAGAGCTAAATGAGCTGAACATTTAAGCAAGCAACAGCTTTTCTCTACCTGCAATAGTTTTCATTCTATAGGCCAAAAACACCATTTTTCACCTATAAGGGGCCATAACCCCTATAAGGAGTTACTGACAACTTCGACCCTATGGAGACTTTTGTAGAGTTATATGAGCTGAACATTTAAGCAAGCAACAGCTAATCTCTATCTGCAATAGTTTTCATTCTGTAGGCCAAAAACATGAAAAATCGCTTTTTTCAAAGGCTGTAACCCCTGTTATAGGTCACCTGACAACTTCTACCCTATGGAGAATTTTGTAGAGCTAAATGAGCTGAACATTTAAGCAAGCAACAGCTAATCTCTATCTGCAATAGTTTTCATTCTGTAGGCTAAAAACATGAGAAATCGCTATTTTTCAGGGGCCGTAACCCCTATAAGGGGTCATCTGACAACTTCAACCCTATGGACAATTTTGTAGAGCTAAATGAGCTGAACATTTAAGCAAGCAACAGCTAATCTCTATCTGCAATAGTTTTCATTTTATAAGACAAAAACATGAAAAATCGCTATTTTTCAGGGGCCGTAATCCCTATAAGGGGTCATCTGACAACTTCGACCCTATGGAGAATTTTGTAAAGCTAAATGCGCTGAACATTTAAGCAAGCAACAGCTAATCTCTATCTGCAATAGTTTTCATTCTGTAGGCCAAAAACATGAAAAATCGCTATTTTTCAGGGGCCGTAACCCCTATAAGGGATCATCTGACAACTTCGACCCTATGGAAAATTTTGTAGAGCTAAATGAGCTGAACATCTAAGCAAGCAACAGCTAATCTCTATCTGCAATAGTTTTCATTCTGTAGGACAAAAACATGAAAAAAACGCTATTTTTCAGGGGCCGTAACCCCTATAAGGGGTTATCTGACAACTTCGACCCTATGGAGACTTTTGTAGAGCTAAATGAGCTAAACATTTAAGCAAGCAACAGCTAATCTCTATCTGCAATAGTTTTCATTCTGTAGGCCAAAAACATGAAAAATGGCTATTTTTCACCTTTAAGGGGCCGTAACCCCTATAAGGGGTCATCTGACAACTTCAACCCTATGGAGAATTTTGTAGAGTTAAATGAGCTGAGTCAAGAAAAAGGGTAATAACTCTTAACAATGATTGTCCGGATCTTCTTCAAAATTTTAAGGCAGGTAGATTTTGATGTGCTGATCACTTTAAGCATTGCCAGAATTTTGGTATCTGTTACGGTTTTTAAGCAATTTGCAAAAAAACGGCAATTTACCCTTATGTTCTATTTTTAGCCATGGCGGCCATGTTTTTTGTTAAATCAAAATTTTGAACAATACTATTGTAGAGAAGATACTACAGAATAACCCTACCAAGTTTCATTACATTTCAATAAGCGGTTTCAGAGAAGATTTTTGAAAAAAAATGAACGACGGACGAGGATGACAGACGCCAAAGGATGGCAAAAGCTCACATTGCATTCGGCAAGGTGAGCTAAAACCGTTAATAAAACAAAAAGTATGACACACATAAAATATAAAACGAATCACGATAACACGTGTACGAGGCTTGACATAAGTCTTACATGTATCAAACTTGCTACTAATGCTACAATATCAAAGCTTGTCCATTTTGAGAGGTATTCCTCAGCATAAGTGAATGAGTTTGTTTAAGCCCTTGCAACACTATATAGATTATTTAAAGGCGATGGACATGAAAAGAATGATAAAATGAACATGCAGTGATGATTAGAAATGAAATATGTTTGTAGGGTGGGAAACAAAGGAACAGTACATTTTGAATACCACAGGAAAAGGGGAGAGGTGGGTAGGGGTGGAAAATGTGGTGCACTAGTTGGCGGTCCACAAAGGAGTCTTTTACGTACATGAAGCGTTGCATTCTTCACACACGTTGGTCCGCTATGGTTTGCAGTCAGGTCTTTCACATTATAGCACGACGACCCCGGCATTCATTATGACAGGGCTGTCCCATTCAACCACCTGGGGCACCAATCCCAGTCGCTTGTGGGCTAAGCAGACTGACCCGATGTCGCAAGCATCTATTTTTAAGTGTTTGGTAGTATGTTCAAGTCCAATACGAGTCGCTTAAGATACTCACTAACACTCTACATGAACCCAAGAATTGAATTATCGACACTTTGATATCCATAGATTCTTTATATAAGTTTTTTTTATGCAATACGAAGATGTAATACTTAGCCTAATACTTCATGTACTTACTGTGAAATACGATACATTCTTATTGATGGGCTGTCATTTTCAATTATTTATTCATCTGATACCATGTACAAGCATTCTGTGTTTACATTATTCAAGCAATTCTAGAACTGAAGGAAAACCATAAATTGTATAAAATAGATTGTTATCTAATAGGATTTATTTCGAAAGCAAAGCGAGTACTAGTCTACTTGTATCTTGAATCACTCTACTCTGTTCTACAATACCTAATAAGGGTAACCTGAATACTTCCACCCAAGTAATATTGAGTAGACTGTAGAACTTCTTTGGCAGCTAAACAGCATTTTTTCTCTGTTCAAAGTATTACATTATATGGAGACTTTTGTAGAGCTTCTCCAAACAAACTTGTTATTTGTTTTTGTCAAGACGAGATTTTCTTTGACATTTTTTTTCCATTGATGATGTTTTTAAATTGCATTTATATTGCAAGTTTTATCGCCTACACTCATTCCACATCTCATTATCTTCAAAGCACCGACTACTTAGTATTTTCCCTGTCTTCAATAGTTTTCTTTCATGAAATGTAATGAATTTAAATCATTGAAACATGGATGTCACAAAATTCCACATATTTAATTGCAATTCACAGTATGTAAACATGTGTGTCTGGAACATCTTGCCTAAATGATAATCTTTATGCTTCATAAGCTTTTGTATTTAATAAACACATATTTTTAACAAAGCTCTTAACTCGAACAATGTAGGAGTTTTACAATCATAACCCTTTGATTTTAACAGGATTGCATTTTAAAAACAGTTGATAAAGGGCAACCATAAGATTTTTATGAGGTGGCAATGGATATTTTCTTCGTTCTACTTTTTGCATTTTCGAAAAAAATCGGAGCCTGGATTTTTTTGCGCGCTTGCTCGCGCAATTTCTAAATTTTAAAACTTAATATCAATTTTTCAGCCGAAAGCACTAAAAATGTATTTCGGTTTTTTTATTCAAACCACTGTCCTGCCTTTTTATTTCCTTAATTTTGGCATCCTGCATTTTTATTTCAAATTTCACCAACCGTGCGGGGCCCGGGATGCGAATAGGCCGACAGCAGCGCTAAGCTAGTCGGTAAAAGTCCAATAAAGAGCGATCAGAAACATAACATCGGGTCAGGCCGCCTAGCCCACAAATCGACCGGGATGTGTGCCCCAGGTGGTTGAATGGGAAAGCCCTGTCATAATGCATAAACGGGTCGTAAGACGATAATGCAGCAAACCTGACCACAAACCAAAGTTGGCCAACGTGTGTGTAGAGTGCCATGCACGTAAAAGACCCCTTTGTGGACCGCCAAGTTCCTCAAAAAGAATGCAAGTCGCTACTACATGAAAAACTAAGTAATGTGGATTGATGGGGCCATTAAACACAAAACACGCAAAATGCATGATCACACAGTTTCTAATCATTTACTGTGTTTAATATATGAAAGGACCATTTTAAAAGAAAATATTCCTAAAAAAAAACTAAAACTGTTATGAGGAAGCTTATGTCAATTTCACACAAAAACATTTCGACGTGTTTAAATTGCATTATCAAGACATTTTAACCGCATAAGTCAACCTAAACCCACGTATCTGCACTTTTTCAAATTTTTATTAAAGTTAATTAGGGCTGCAAGGAAGTTATTTACCCCGTTTCGTGACGATACTTACATGTAATTACCCACATTTCTTAAATAGAATGTTTTAATATAAATCCAAGTGCACATTTACCCACAAAAAAAAACCCCAATTACATAGTATATGCTATCATGAAAGTCAATTACAGAATCCAAATTACAAACAGTCTTACTTGTCTAACTCTTTAAATGCCTGACCTTAAATGAACCTCATCCTGTGACCAGCCCAACCAGTCATCGTGCATTCGTGTTTGGTTGTTCATTCATTCATTTAAAACGTATCCGATGTATTTATTGATTTTATCTGCTGTTTACGGTTCATAGTAGTGTGTTTTTTAAAAGGCTTCATAAGTTGTTGAACCGTGATTAAAATAACTTTATTTTAATAGCAGCTGGGGTGGATACCAAGTTCAATGAAAGGTAGCGGGCGTAACTGCAAACAATGTCAATATTCGATGAAAAATTGGAGAAGTTTTCAAATTTGTTTTTTTTTTTTAAATATAAAACAAATCTCAATTAAAAGTGGGTTGGCACCCTCTCCGCTCCTTAAAATATTATTATTACAACCTGATTTCAGCTTGTTTCTATGTTTATAATTTTTTTTCCGAAGGTCCAAATGTATTGATAGAAGCAAATGAATACCAAAATACGTCACGGTAAACTCAGAAGACATAATATAAAAGACAATAAAAATTTATGCCGAGCGCAGCATAATACGACCGCATCATGTTGAACCATGTAAGTTTGAGGCTTATTACGCGTACGGATATCCAATTGCTTCTGACAAAGGCACCCTATAATACGATCGGAAAAACATAGCGGTCGTATCAAAAAAACATTAAAACTAGATTTAATTACTCCAGAGTTACTTACATTATTGAAAAAGGACCTATTACAGTTCAGACCTCGCTGAAAAATTAACTGGAAATAATTGACCTGATAATTGCATAATTAGTTGGACATTATTAAGAGAAGCCAGGTATATTTGGCAAACGCTAATGCGGTATTTTCCCATTTATCCAACTTTTTTAAAATTATTTTGTTAATCCCATCTATCCAACATTGATCGTGTTCACCTTAAGAAATTATAAGGTGCCATGAAGAAATTATGACAGTAAATTTGTTCCAAATTACATAAATTATGTAATTAGTAGATGCAAGTACAAATGTATATAGTACCTGTTGATCAATTTTACAAAATTGAAACAAGCAGAAAAAAACTGTTGGGTTGAAAAAGTAAAATTTGCCTTTTTTAATCAAGTTTTATTTTACCTGCAATTTACCGATTAGTTGTAAATTTTCACAAGGAAAATACTTCTTTTTCTACTGGATACAAAACTCTGTCTTAATAGACCATTATATTTCAGAACTTAAGGACAGAGTGTCGGCGGTAAGAAAGATAAAGTTATGAAGTGAAAAAAAGTAAGAGTAGCTAGCATAGCTCAAATGTAGAAAAAGGATAGAATACAATGACGAAAGTGAATTCCGTATTGAGTTTTCGGTCCTTCTGATTAGACCAATCCAGCTACCGAAGCAGCCCCTGGGCATACACCCAACCGGCACAGCTCTAATCTGCATTGGGACTTACTTTAATAATGGTGAAAAACAAACAAAATCGGAATCGGGTTTAGATTTATAAATAGGTGTTTTTTGATTTAATTAGCCGATTTCAAACAGTAAAGAATGGGTTGAAATAAGGCCCCTTTTTGGCCCATTTGTAGGCAAAAAATAAAAAGTATTTCATACCCTGTTACTTTTTATTTTGTATCAAAATGATTGTACTGTTGTGAAAGACTACTTTAAAACACTTTTGCAACAACACCGCTTGGATAATCGTGTATAAAATTGACCCATATTGAATGAAAATTTCATCTTGACTCAAAAGAATTTTCAAGGTAGGGCTTCAATAAATTGACATTTTGTGCTAATATAGTTGAAGCCAGTGTTAACAATTCTATAAAAGGTTCATTATCACTTTAAAGAACAATTTTGAATTTGAAATGGCCGCTTATCTAAAACGGACAGATTTCGCACATTTTTTTACTACTGACAACAAGTTAAAAAATAATAGTCTTTTTAAATTTTTAGTATGTCTTGAAGGCGAACCCAGCTTGAGGCTTTAACAAAAGATGTGTTTTAGTAAAACAAAATATGAATAGAATATAGAGCTGGTTTCGCGTGTATGGCTATACTTTCGGGAAGGATATATATATCACTCTTTTGCGCCACTCTCCCATAGGCACAATGATAAAATCATTCAGGGTGGTGGTTCATTTCAAGCACCATTTACTAAAAAATAAAAAAGGTTTTTAACTACAGACTTTTATTTTAAAAAAAAATAGAAATATTAATCTTTCCAACAAGACATTTTGTGATAGAATTTACTTAATTTTGTTTTTGACTTTAGCGGTGGGCTGAAAAGGGTCCTATCGCAACCCATCCTTTTTAAAAAGCAATATACGATTTTATGAAAAAAAATCAATTTTGAAAAGGGGTTTACTTCAAAAACATAAAATATCTCTAAAGTAAAAAGTATCTTATAGGAGAACAATGTCAGTAAAAATCAATGTATATCTATTCATATTTTAAATAAAATTATATAAACTTTCAGGTACACTTTCATTGCATTGTACACAAATTGTATTGATTCAAAAACACCCCTTTCGATGAAAATGAACTCGTCCAGCAATGAAATAACAGCAGGTAGAGAGCACAATCAATCAAGTCCTGTATGTTCTGCAGCCCATCATTAAAGAGTTTGTTTTGTTAATTGCAAAGAAATTGATAAAAATCGTTGTGTGTCGTTAAAAAATGGACATATGGACCAACGTAACTAATTAAACTTTAACTTTGAGGCAGACAAAAATAGTCCGTATTATCACGTGACTAGTACCAAGTTTGGGATATTATTGCACATTGAATACTTCATAGAATTACAAAAGGATGACTGTTCTGAAAAGCTAATTTAATATGGAAAGAAGAATTATTGAAGCCATCTTCACAAGAAAAGACTCCAACTTAAAAAAATGACTTCCATTAGAGATGCATATTTTTGGACTATTTGCTGCTGACGTCATCATAATATTCACGTTTTTCGGGGTTTGGCAAATTCCGGAAAAACTAATCTGGCTTCATCCCCCGATATTGAAACTGACATAAGAAGAGTTTATCAGCTTTAAAATGAGATACTACACATGTCATAAATACTTATAGAATTAAAGTTACAAGAACAAATGTTAGTATTGTCGCCTATGGAAATTCATTTAGTACCATTGAGCCAGTTGATGATTTTAGCCTGTCAACAATTTAGCATGTGCGTAGAGTTATCCCCCTTGATACGATGGATAAATTGTTTGGAAATGCATACAAATTAGGTTAGTTTCTTCAATTTAGGTAATTTAAAACTTTAAATAGTACTAAAGGCATTGATATTGTACCACATACTCATTGTTTTTACACGACAAGTGTGACAAAATGCAGTAGAAAATCAACTTGACTGTTGTATACACACGATGTCAGCATCAGGTGTTTGTTTTGATTATACTTTGTGTATTTTCAGTCAGTATTGCTGCTTTTGTTAATCAAAATTGTTTAAACACACTCACATAAAAAAATTGTAATAAACAGTTGGATTTAACATAGGATCAGACACTGACATAAGGCAATATAAATGTAATTAAACATTTTCATTTTTGCTATTTGTTTATACATGTACTTGTTTTGATGTTTTACATATGTTAAAAAGGGCTGACATTTTCTTACTAAATACATGAAATAGATAAAAAAAAAAAAAAAAATGCAAGAGAACAGATATAAATAGTGTTATTTAGTCTAGTCATAATGAACGATACATGTACTTATGTATGTACATGTATGCGCTTGTGCGTATGTTTGAATTATGGTTATATTCACGACCTATGAAACCGGTTCATTTTCTTAAACTATTGTCTTTATGTTAAACCTACTTCGGGTTTATTATGTCTAGTTGAAGCATTATTTTAAAAGATGTTCATGTTTTTTTAGTTCAATGTAGACAAATGACTGACTGGTGTCAACAGCATGCCTTAACATTTATGACATATTTTTTTCAGTTCACTTTATATACAAGAAAGAGATAGCAAATGGTAAACACGGGCTTGGCAAGGCTTCAATCAGCTAATTCGGTCATGAAATCATTGTTTGAGATGTGCTGCTAAGATGATTTGGCCTCAAACAATATTTTTTGGATGGTGAGTTTGAATTAAATCAATCTTTTGCTCATTAAGAGTGAATCCGGACTTTGGTTGCTATGTATTTTTACCACAATGGAATCGCTTGGATACATTAAACAAAATTACTATTTATTTAGCTTGTCATGCAATTAAGATGTTAAATTGTAAAAAAAATATGAACACAGCCATGAACAGAACTAATGATAGTTAAACGACATCAGAATTTGTACAATAACGTTGAGTTAATACACCATAATATTTGTGGTCTTTTTTATCAAAACCATGGAAAACACTAAAATGTTAACCGTAGGATTATTATTTGACCGATTTTTAAAATTGAACCCTCATTATAATGGCAAATAGATTACCTTTTTGTTCAAAAACATTTTATATGATTAGTTATTTTGAAATTGAATGTGTCTCTTGAATTTGGACCAACTTTAAATAAAGATTGTGATTTTTTACAAAAATAGCGTAAAAACACCCAAAATTATGGTTCATATCATGCACATATGGTGATGAAGATATGTTTATTGTTCTTTTTTCAACTCCTTATAGTTGTTAAAGGCACAATAGGTAACTTTAAACTGTTTCATTGACATCTGACAAAAAATAAAACAGTCATTATAAGAAAAATACCTATGTCCAAATTTTGTATATTTTTGTCGCAATTTGCACACATATGCATAGATGGTTTTAACACAATTTATTCTGTTTCTTTTTTCAGACTATAAAGAAATTGTCCAGAACCACTGCTGAGATACTAAAGAATGTATTAAAACCCATTTTATATGAATTTTTGACATTGAATACCTCAATATGGACCAACGTAACTAATTAAACTTTAACTTTGAGGCAGACAAAAATAGTCCGTATTATCACGTGACTAGTACCAAGTTTGGAATATTATTGCACATTGAATACTTTATGGAATTACAAAAGGATGACTGTTCTGAAAAGCTAATTTAATATGGAAAGAAGAATTATTGAAGCCATCTTCACAAGAAAAGACTCCAACTTAAAAAAATGACTTCCATTAGAGATGCATATTTTTGGACTATTTGCTGCTGACGTCATCATAATATTCACGTTTTTCGGGGTTTGGCAAATTCCGGAAAAACTAATCTGGCTTCATCCCCCGATATTGAAACTGACATAAGAAGAGTTTATCAGCTTTAAAATGAGATACTACACATGTCATAAATACTTATAGAATTAAAGTTACAAGAACAAATGTTAGTATTGTCGCCTATGGAAATTCATTTAGTACCATTGAGCCATATATAAAACTTGCATTGAATTCTTAACATATTTGATCATATTTCGAAAAGTAATATAGAAGATAAAGAATTACAGTAGGTAGATTACTCCGTCTCACACTCGGTAAACGCTGCCCGCGAGAGCAAAGATATTTCGCGTTTTCACTGTACGGATATTTCGGGTTGTTGTTGACATTGGACACCAGGACTGAAATCGGTGTTTATGTTTACTATATGAAGCATGGAATTGTATATGCTGACCCTATGTCTTTTTTAAAGATATATTTCCATCTCCTTTCAGTTTTTATGAAATTATTTGGTACTTTATCAACAATATTTGTATTTTTTAGCAGATGTATGGTTTTTTAAAAAATTACGATAATTTACCTATTTTTCTAATATTTTAAATGAAAGGCGATTCAAAACACTTCAAAATAAGATTAATATTTACCCAAAATGCATTTACACCCCTTCTTTCTTATTATTAAATGAAGAAAATGCTCGTA
The DNA here is from genome assembly GCA_963971305.1 of Arcuatula senhousia. Taxonomy (NCBI): domain Eukaryota; kingdom Metazoa; phylum Mollusca; class Bivalvia; order Mytilida; family Mytilidae; genus Arcuatula; species Arcuatula senhousia. The sequence goes on from CAXARO010001201.1 coordinate 12,035, forward strand.
ACAGAGATCCAACTGTTCTGTTATTTCCTGTTCCGATTTGGCTGTCAAAATCTTACTGCACTGTTATTTCTGTTAAACTGTACTGATATTCTGTGTTTTTGAAAATTTTCAATCGTTTATAAAAAAAGACTTGGAATTGCAAGATCGACTTACTGTCATTTACACATGCAAGGCAATGTAATTTGTAATATATACTACCTCATGTTTTTCAACATGCTCAATTTTCTTATCGACAACATATTTGTTCAGTTTGGTGGACGTGTTTTTCAGCAAACAATAGGGATTCCAATTGTGCACCTTTTCTTGCTGATTTGTTTCTACATTCATATGAAGCAGACTTCTTACAATCTCTTCTAGACAAAAAAGATTGTAGACTAGCCCTCTCTTTCAACCTCACGTTCCGTTATATTGATGATGTCCTTTCACTAAACAATGCTCGATTTGGTGACTTTCTCCATCTCATATATCCCCAGGAGCTTGAGATAAAGAACACAACAGATTCTAAGAAGTCTGGTTTATATCGGACGAAGTCCGACTTAGTGTAGAATATAGGTGACATGACAAGTGTATTAATGTTGCAAACCGGATGTAGCATTTTGTAAATCAATCCCATAATCCCCCGAAGACCAGCTTTAGCTCTGTTTTCGCATAAGAAACTTAAAAGAATTATGTTTTGGCGAAGCCAAAATATAATTTGTAAGCCAATTAAATTTTTAAACAATTTTTTTTCAAGTTTTTGTGCGAAATTGAAACTTTATTCGAAACATTGGTCAGTGACCTACAAAAAACACCATAACAACGGATTCCAATATGGCAACGTGTTTACATGACGACAGACTAAAACATTACTAAATGACGTCACCTATAACAACATGACATCATGTGAACGTAATCAATATGGGAATGTTTAGATTACATACGAACAATAATGCTCCATGATCATAAATAAGCCTTGCACTGACTGACTTAACTAATCTCATTATCTCAGCCTATGACAAAACAAAATTTAAAAATGGAAAGAAAGGGTCCTACTTCAGATGCTGAGATGTATCTTTGGAAGTTTTCAATCCTGTGTGATATCCTCAAACCTTCATGCCGTTATTTTCCGCCAGGTTGCTAAATCGATCTCCTGATGTTCTGAATTCCGAAAATTAAATACTGACACCGAAAATCTTCAAAACCTGGCTGAATGAATGTTGACATTTTGTTTGTTGTCTACTGAAGCGCGAAATTCTCTGACAGAGAAATGACGTCATGAAGAAGTTAATTCGTCCCCGCTTACTGTTGTCCACAAATATTTGGAGGGTATTTACAATTTTCAAGTTTGCATAATTACTGATCCAAGGTATATTCTAACAAGAATGCAAATGCCATTATTGTCAGGGGTGATTGAAGTCTTAGACTAAAATAAAACGGGCGTTTAATCATTGACAAAATAATCATTCAAATTTTTATTTTTATTATTTCTATTATTTTTGACTTTGTCCGATTTTAGGCTAATGCCTACGCCATATTATCATTCCAATCGTCAACTTCCCCTTTTTGTGCAGCAACATTCCGTCCACTTCTGTTTAAGGAATCTTCGTATCACAGTTGATTCGTTACTCAAGAGTTTGCGGGAATTATATCGACTTCCTTTGCAGAGCGTCACGTTTGACACAGAAATTACTGACACAGGGTTATATTGCTCCACAGTTGCTGTATTCGCTCAAGGAATTTTACGGTAGACACCGTGCACTCGTAGACAAATTTGGGATTTCTATCTCTCAAATGAGTGCAGATGTTGATTTGTCGTAGAAAATTGTTTTGTCTTCCTTTACCGGATTTGACACACTGAATTGGAAATAAGCAACACGACGGGTGTGCTATAGCAGGCAGGAACCGCTTACTCTTCTGGAGCACCTGAGTTAACTTTTGTCACGACTTGAGTTCGTGCGTTGTTGATTTACGTTCGGTTGATTTTGTGTTTTGTGTTTCTTCGTGCTGTTTTTTGTTTAATGTTTACCGGTTTCGTCGATGCCCTTTCGGACTTTTGACACTTGAATGCCCCATTTGCCTCTTTGCTTCTTCCGAAAGGTCGAGTTGGAGCCCGGTATCCATAGCAGGACTTGGTGCAGCCCCTTGTTACACAATTAAATCATATTACAGCCAGATAGGCAAGTAACTATTCTAACAGTTTACATTCTTTTTAAATAGAAATTAATACTTTTTTTAAATTAAACAACATTGCAATCTTATTTATACCCCCCTCCCTCCCCTCAAAAATACTTGGAAAATCGAAATAATATTTTGATATTCTATGTATTTTCTCCTCAACTCTATTCCATGAATAACACTACGTTCACGTATACATAAACAAACAAAATGAAATTCATGTCGAACCCCATTCATTCATAAATTACAAATTGTTGCCCCCCAAAGAAAAGTTCTTGATCTACCTATATACAAGTACTTCAACATTGCTCTATCGTGCATTTAATGTTGCACGTATAAAATCTGCTTGCTAGTTGACTCAACATGTATCACAGAGACCCATAGCACATATGCCTCTAGTGAAAATACATATTTAAAAGAGCCTAGTCTCTAAAACACATTACAATTAAGCTTAACCAAAAGTGAATATTTACAGGATACTTTTTGTGCTCACACTTCACTAATCTGAACTTAGACATATTGTATACTTTTTATACGACATTAAAAATTGTGGTTGTATAATGTTATGGCGATGTTTTTGTCTGCAGACATTTGGTTTTCGTACAGCGTCGTAACTTTTTATTTATAGTATATAACTAATGATTCCGAATATGAGGAAATATTGAACGAGTCACCGAACAATCCAATAACTCACGAGTGCGACTAGCTAGCCAAGCGCATGAGTGAATTGTAAAGGTTGTTCGGTTACAAGTTGAATATTTCCCATTTTTTTTCAAAGAGGGATCTATATTCTACTATTTAAAATATCCTAATACCCGAAATAACAGTACAGTGTTGATAGATCAATACACGAAATACCAGTACAGAATGATTTCATGAACACAGAATAACAGTACAGTCAATATTTTTAAGATTGATGAATTTCAATTTATAATCTATTAAATTAATAATTTTATGCATCATACTGACTAAATATTTTATCAAAAAGCGTAAACACTATCTTTTTCTTCAAACCCGTATATTTTTCATATGTTATAACTGTGTTTTCATTGTTTTTCTAGCAATTATGCTTCATTGGTTATTTTTCTTTTGTTTGATGCGGACGTTTTTGAAGATTTACAAAATATGTCCAAGACAAATATTCAATGATTTAAATTTTTACAACAAGCAGTATTAAAAAGGTAAAAACTAACAAATATAACATGTTTAATGAGCCACCCATGCCAGTAGACAAGACAACATGAAATATTAGTACAGAAAAAACGCGAAATATCATTTCTCTCGCGGACAGTGTTTAGACTGTGCGTCTAGACTGAAAAAAAGCGAAAGTCAGCAGTAACCATATGACTACATAAGGCAGCTAACGCTTGCCTGACAATCATCAAATATTGTTAAGTCAATTGTTGCCAATGTTATAATTTTTTTTCTAACATGGACAAAATTTTCTGGTACAGTTTGAGCTTACACACTATCCAATCTCTAATTATTCTTCCTTTGTTCTAAATTGCCTTTGATTGCATTCCAACTTATATTATTTTTACCTGTACTACCAATTTTTCAAAAAATTGGATAAATGAGATTGAACCGCTAATGCCCCCCCCAATTATCATTGAAATGCAATTTTTATGAGTGCTGAAAATCTCCCGCTTTTTTGTCCCATATCATACTAAAGAAATCAAAATCTGCAGCTTTGTCATGCCGGATCAGTCATTCTCAGGCCTTACAGGATAGCAAAAACATTGAAAAAAAAGGGAACAAAGTCGTGTCTTTCATGTGTTAACTCAATTGCTTGTGAGAAAAGAAGCAGAGGTACCAATGGGGTATCCGAATGTCAAAAGTCCGAAAGGGCAGAGACAAAACCAGTAAACACCAACAAGAACGGGACAAAAACAGACATTGGAGTAGGATTTAGTGACACACTAAAAGTAAAAACTATACTTATTAATAGACATAAATCCTGTTGGAAAAAACAAATAGAACATAATGGGGAGATAAAACAAGGAAAACTGAGAACATATTGTAAATTTAAAAATATTTTCCAAAAAGAACCATATCTCCAATTTGTTACAAACTCCGCGGCCAGGAAATCTCTTACCAAGTTTAGGATAAGCGTGCATGGTCTGGCAATTGAACGTGGTCGATACAGAAATATTGATAAGGTTAAAAGATTATGTAAACTATGCTCTAATGATGCTATAGAAGATGAATACCATTTTCTAATAAATTGCAAAGCTTATGATAAAGAAAGAACAACCCTTTTCGAACAAATTGATAATTATTGTTTCAATTTCAAATATCTTAACAATGACCTTAAATTTATATGGCTGCTATCCTGTGAAGACAAGTTAATTTTTAATAAAGTATTCCCATTTATTCATAATAGCTTTGATATGCGAAAAACTAAATTAGATAATAATTAATGTGTTTATTTTCATTGATCACTTTTTGTTTTTTTTGTGTTAAATATGTCTATATCTTTTGTTTTAGCTATGTATGATGTTTTCAATTATATTCATGTATGTATATACATGCCCAGTGATGGACCCATAATTGGTTTAATCAACTATTCTATATTCTATTTTATTCTGTATGCTCTGAACAAAATTTCGAAAAGTTTTTCACTTGCTTGGACTATTTTTCAATATATATAGTGGTGTAAATCTTTTTCGGAGTGGTGAAAATTCTCATGATGTTTTGGACTAACTACGTACATTTGAAAATACTTTCCAGACGGTTGACATGCAGCTATGAGTTGTGTACTTTTTTATACTAACTTACCTAAATAAATGATGCTATTAGAAAAAGAATATTTATGCTATTAGATAAAGAATATTTATAGTTAAATGTTGCGACAACATCAGTTCTATAGTTTCAAAAGTATTTAGTAAATCGTTTTTTTAGTAACTCATAAAGACTATGTTCACTCGACTGGCATAACATTTATATTTGTTTGGGAAAACAAATATATCTTTTATTTCTATTTTTATTTTTTTCCTTTTGGCATTGATCAATTCATGTAGAATTAATACAATACATATACAAAAGTTATATATTATAGCATATTATTTGACTCTTTTACATTGAGAGAATACACACATCAATTTCTTGACTAGACTTCTCTTTGTTGTATTTCTTATGAAATATAGACATGTACAAGGCAGCATTGTCAATTAGTAATTATTTAGTATTTACTTTTGCTTTCTTATCGACATGAAAAAATATCATAGTGTGTGTCTATTTCTTTTCTTCCCTTTTTATGATGCCCCGTGGTGTAATGTTCCTATGTTTTAAGTAACCATACCCTATCTCACACCCCACACACCAGTGATTTATACATGAAAATTATAGTACACTATAGAAAGTCTCTTAGAGAGTATTTACAATTATTTTGACATCAGACTAAATAGACAATAAAGAGATGAGTGTGGAATAAGTGTACGCGACACAACCAACATTAAAGAAACGACAATTTAAAAAATCACACTGGAAAACAGCCAGCAGTCTTCAACATGACCAGAAGTCACTGCTCGCTGTCTTGGATTGGCCCAAGACTAAAAATACTATACATATTAAGATTAAAACAAATCCCTAGTTATCAAAGAAAGACCCATTTCTCGAAATAAAACAAAACACAGATAAAGTGGACAAGGACAAACAAAAGCTTTGACAAGGATTCCTGGCTTAGGACAGACACATATAAATGTGGCGGGGTTAAAATAGTTTTTTGTGCCCAACCTTCCCCCTATTGTTTATTTTGTACAAAGCAAAAAAAAACAAAAAAAAAACACACTTTAAAAATCAAATCGATAAAAGTTCAATTCAGTAATTTAGTAAAAAAATTGACTAATTTAGCCTCGTAACAGTCTGTTGTTGGCGGTCTATGTGTATTTGTATACTATTTATTGATACTGCCACTCTCTCCCTCCAATTAAACATTCTTTCTAAATTGGCGTAAGACATATAGGACATTATATTAATATACCTTATTCAAAATAGAAGTAAAAAGACATATCAAAAATTGCAGTCCAGGGGCTCAAGCAGGCTTCTCTTCCTGTGTTAAAATTGTTTTTTTTTAAATGAATGTACTTTTCAATGTTTATGTTTTGTTGAAGTTCAATTTGCGAAACGGCTAGATTCGGTTTCTTCTCACTTCTTGCCCGCTCCGGCACCAACACTTTTGAGTTGGAGAATACATCAAAGCTTTAAATCATCCGTCTAAATTTCAAAATTGTCTTAACCCTAAGGTTCTTCCTACCCCAGACATAGGTTGAATAACTTAGTAATAATTTGGTTCCCCAGTTTGGTATTTTTGGTTATACTGTTCTATGCTCTTCATATTCATACAGTGTTTGGCATTTTCAATATTGTTGGTAGAGCGCCTCTGATGAGTCTTGAATAGACGAAATGCGCGTCAGGCGTAGCAAAATTTATTGTCTGGAACTTTGTTGTCATTTGTATTTTACATTTATAAATATAATGTTTTGAAATATGTAAGATTTGATTTCTAATATAATTAAGATTTGAGGTTTGTGTAAATTCAAACAAAACAATCATTGGGTTCAGTGGTAGTTCGATTTCATTTTGATTCCGAATCCATTGATTCAAATTGTCCCATAACTATGGTACGTTGTTGCAGGACCAAATGATGTGTTCAATAGTTTCTTCTTGTGCGTTGCAGAAGGAGCTTTTATTTGATTGAATCTTTTTGATTTAAAACAGTAATTGATTTGTTCTTCATATTCGGTGTATTATTCTATATTGTAGCCATATATATTTTTGAGTTTTTGATTGTTTTTGTTGGAATTTTATTTACAATGCTCAGTTTATATTTTCAGCAAGATTTAGGGACCATTTTTCCTGGTTCTTTCATGTGTTATTATATGATGAGCGCTTATTCAACAATAAATCATACATATCTTTAGAGCCTTTTTGAGATTTTCAAAATATAAGGATATTTTGGGGAATAAACGGATCCTGTTATTTTACTGTATTTACAGATTTGAGATTAAAAAGTCGAAATTCAATATACTGATAACCAACAAAATAGGCCATCATTAAATTCCAGAAACCTCCAAATTTTCTAAACTCAATGTATAAAGGTAGCACCATACAAACATTGACAAAGGTTGTTTTTTTATAGTCTGACCATCACACTTTAAACCTACATAACTTTCTTATTATTTCACCAATTTCAATAAAGGAGACACCATTGGACAGAGGAAATGTTACCCTTTATGATGATACCTACATAAATAAACTACAATATAAAACAAAAGAAATAACTGTTCAAAAGTAAAAGTTTCAACATAACCGACTCAAATAAAATATATCATTAAAACAAATATTATCTGAATCAACACTGCATGACCTCCAAAACCGTGTCTCAGAATTTTCCTATCACATTCTATTCTCTTAATATTTTGTTTACAAGGCTTTATTGCATAAGGGGCCACTATATTGAATTTTCCATAAAATATTTTCTAAAGCTTTAATCTTAAATCTGAGACATGGTTTCGTTGATAATAGACCTTTGAATAATATATCCAAAAACTAGCCACATTGGGGTTCTCATCTGGGAGCTAAATTCGATCAAACTTTACTTTTTGCATGAAAATTGAAAGTGGAAAACCCCCCAAAATATCAATTTCCTTCTTTGAGCCCCATTTTATTGATCAAATAGCATGTTTCTACCATGGGAGCACTGTAGGAGTCTTAGATCATCATAAATCAACATTTATTTGACCTGTAAACCATCCACACAAACATTAAATATAGCCCAAAATGCATAACCCCCTACACTTACTTAAAAATTTGCAGGAAATATTATAGCAAATTGACCTTATCTCAGGTCAGTTGTCTACTGTAAAGGTCAAGACTCATCTTCAATGACCAGATGGTTCCACTATTGATTGTCTATCTTATAATTTCTCTTCAAATGACTGGTCAACATTCATAAAATTTTCCAGTTGTTATAGATAAGCCCTACCTTCATTGTTTATTGACAGCTTAAATTGCATATGCTTTTGTTTTGATTTTTTAATAATCACCATAGAACATTAACTATAAGGTTTTGCATTGAAAGAAAATTGGGTTTATTGTCTTGTTAACTTTTTAAAAGTCATAAGAATTTGATTGGAATAACGATAATTTAAACTACGCCTATTATCGTAAAGAATGCATCGAATCCAGTTAGAACCGGGATACAACAATGAAGTTTATGTACACTTTGCAGTTGCACGGACGCCTCGTGCAATGTGATTGACAGGTGTAAAAATTAATACGCCGATTTAATCAGCCGATTTTTTTTTATATTTTCATCGAAAAAATAATAATTTACTAAATTTCAGCGCCGAATCTATCAATAAATTTATTTATAAACTGTAATATTTTCTTTGGTTTATAGAAGCAATAAACTAAATTTTTAATGGTGCACATTTTACATAATCCGCTTATTGAAAGCGCATCATGAAAAAATAGTTAAGTTTATGGTTCAAAAAACCAAAAAGTAATTACAGTTGATTCTTAAATAATTCCGACAAGATTTATTGTTATATTTGGCGTATGAGTCTTGGGCCGATTTGCATAAAAGATGAAGATAATTCATATAAGTGTGTATTTTTAATCACCTGACTTTTGATTTTAATGCGGTTTGAATCAGATGCTGCTGTGGCAGATTAAGAAAGGGTTCTGTACATGTAGTTGGAATCCAATCTCTTGCTTTTGGGTTACAAAAGAGTAGCGCGGATTTTCGATAACAAGCCCAAAATTGCTATATCATGCCAAAACATGGGCATGGTCCATATGAGAACGTATAACACCTTTGTATTTATGTCTTATTTTGTGCCTTAACCATGCATGTACTTAACTATGAGTTTGTGCCGATAAGTATTTGATACTAAATTGGGAGTTATATCATGATTGAATATGAACTGTAACATGAGTTTCGAGGTTAATAAACGAAAGTAGACAGTCAATGGCAGATTTTTGAAAAATGAAATATAAAGTTAGGTTTGCATGCAAAGCTAGGTGTACAGTTAAAATATTTATGTTCCACCTGTAAGCCAAATAGTTTTTTTTATATTTCTATCCATGATTAACTTTGAAAAAGCAAACAAATATCAATGTTTCATTAGAAAACCACAGCATAAAAACAAAACTAACAAAATGCTTTAAACAACAATTAAAAATTGCAACGAGCAACTTAAAATCAAGCCGATATCAGCCTGTTTAAAACATTAAAGGATCCCCATAGAAGGCGTAGGTGTTATATTGGCTTTTGACCCTTCATGCACAACTTTTGGTTTGATCATTACTTTGCTGTTTAAGTCTGAAGTGCTCTTCCTTAACACTTTTTTTATTAGTCTGTTTGGTAATAATTAAAGGTAAAAACAAATTTGCCGAACTTGAAGGATCATTCATCATGTCCAGAGAAAAGACAAACAAGAATGAACCGGATTTTTTGTTATATCAACGATATTTGGCATACTACTAAATACCAATACAATATTAAATTGGGTAATCAAGTCATGCTGTATATACATATTTCAAGGAGTACCAGCTCATCAGCAGCATTTGAATCGATCCATTAAATACTCAAAAACTCATTGATAGAAAATCCAGCACCATGAATATTGACCATGTACAATACAAGGAAAGAGACCTTGTTGTTTTAAACAATTTTGAATTTATGAACACGAACATTTCAATAATGAAATATAGAACTATATATATGTTGGTAACTACGTGTCAGACAAGCCTTACTAACAGATTTGTGATGACCTTATGTCTAACAACATGCTGAGATTACTCACACTTTTCTATATACGCCTTTCCACATTAGTGATTTTTTTATTGTGATTTAGATCTTTGATAGACATGAACATTGAATTTTAAACTCATTTGATGTTTATTTCTTAAAACAAAAAGCTTTGATATAAATTATATTACAAACTTGTGTTCAAAGACAAGCGCTGAATCTTGGTTTAACTTCGATGTCCAGTCTGACCTTTGAATTTGCTTTTCGTTTTTAATTAAAATTGCGTTCTACCTGAGAGCATTATATCATACTCCTAACCCTTACCTTAACCCTAACCCTAACAACGAATTTGTTTATGTGTTGACCTTCAAAGTAGAGTGTTTTTAAAGGGTTAATTAGCCGCGATGAAAAAGACTGTATATAGCTTATTGAGTACTCAAAGTTCATTCAAATATAGGCTAAATAAAGCTTCATAGTAGAGCGTTTTTTTAAAAGGCTTAATTATCCGTGATGAAAAAAGATTGTTTAAAGCTTTTTTGAAAAAAATGAATGAGTACCCAAAGTTCATATAAATATAGGCCATGACACAATCAGAAGACATCGATTAAACAAGAAAACAAACGTTAAAACGACAGTTAATGACTAAGGGTAACTGTTAGATTGCTATTTGTCATACAGTATCATACCCTTGATTTTTGCTTATTTAAAATCGAAAATCAATTTCGTTATGATTAAATAAAATTTACAACAAAGTTACAGACGCGTATTTTGTCTATTCAAGACTCATCAGAGGCACTCTATCCGAAGATAGAAAATGCCAAACACTATATGAATATGCAGAGCATAGAACAATACACCAAATATGCCGAACTGGATACCAAAATATGACTAAGATCAATTTATATATACCTGGGGTAGGAAAAAAACCTATAGTCTTGACAAGTTTGGTAATCTATAGTTTTGGTGTGTTCTTCAACACAAAAGACTTGATGCTGGAGCAGAAAAAACTCGGGGAATTAAAACTCCATCAGCAACGCTAACCGTCACGGATTTTAGAAATAAACAGTATAACAATCTTCCATAATATAAGTTTTGGTAACCATGATGTGCGTTTAGTCTATTCAGGATTTATCTGAGGCCCTGTACCCAATGATTGAAAATGCCAAACACGTTTGATGCGGAATACTTTGAGAATATGGAAAAAGCTTTGTATAATCAAATCTATGAATTTACGTTTATACATATCTCTCAAATGCATCAAGTTACATTAAAGGTTTGCTTGGTTAACACAATAATATAGTTTTAATGCTGAATCTAATACAGACTTCGACTAATTAGGGTTAATAACTGTTATTTTCAAAGCGTGGGGACTGTCAAAATACCTCGACTTAACCGAGATTTCGAACTATCAGAGTTCGAGTAATCAAAGGTAAAAATGCATTGGGTTAAAGGGAGTTTTGCCCGGACTTTCAAAATAGTTCGAGTAAACCAAGTATTCACATAATCCGAGTTCGACACATCGAGGTTCGACTGTATGTATAATAAAACCGTACTTCATGTAATTTATCATTAGACGAGATATTATAATTAAGGCTCCATGAGTCGACAACGGTTCTGTCGTTTTATTTCCTGATTTTTGCCATCCTGCCTTTATATGTTCATTTTCACCCTCATGATAGCATTCCCGTCCCAATAAAATCAAATGTCGTTTTCAGATTTACACATAAATATCTATCATTTCTATAGGACAAAATGAAGCAATATAAAACAAATTTATTTTTTTCAACCAGATTTAAACATTATAAAATCACTACATATCGATTTCAATGCCTACAAACTATATAAATAAGACACACTATAATTTTTGTAATGATCTTGTAAAACAGGTTTGGACATCTTGATAAGACTAGGCTTCATCTCCATCTTCCTGGGAAAGTTCTATGTATTGTTCTGTTCTGGGTTCTTTACGTTGACATTTGCTCAGCAGAAGAAATGCTAAAACCATTGTAACAAAAACACCAAGAAAATGCCAGGTAAAAGCTAAAGCGGTGTGTTCGATACTCTTGTAACTGTCTCCATTCCACGGTTCCGATATCGGGTTAAATAAAATAAATCCAATCTGCCAAAACCAGGTTCCTTGAAGTACAAACGAAAACGAGCGAATCATTGCTGCTAAGACGTTGGTTTTATTTTTCATTTCCAAAGCAACAGAGGCAATGCATAGAAATATGATATACGTTAAAAATTCGTGCACTGCTTTCTCCAGAGAAGAACGTCCAAAGGTATGATACTTAAACAGAACAGCTTCCATTATCAGTGCTAATGATATTGAACAGTAATCCAAATTAGTTGGAAGATGAAATTTGAAAAAAACCAACAAATCGATTATTCCAGATACACAATATAACAAATACATTGTTGTGTGTTGTAAATTTCTGGCTTTGAATATCTCGATTGCCATACCAATAGTCGGTAATACAATTTTTAAGACGGACTCCAGGGGAAACTTTTTGATCGTAAATGATGCGGTCGAAAGATATTTTTCATTTGTCGAGTTCGATTTAAGATATCTTCTAATTATGCAGACTGCCATAAAAAATCCCCAAAACACGAAGAAACTCCCAGGAATAGCGTGTCCAATGAAGCTTCCCATTGTGTTTTATAGATACCTGAAAGCGTAACGTTAAGTACATTAAAATAATGAAACTAGAACAAATGCAAAAATGAGAAAAAAAAACTCCCACAAAAAACGATCAACAACAAGGAAAACAAGCAAAATACACCTGGAAAAAGTTGAGCACCCCTAGATTGTTTGTGCTTTTCAATGATTTGAAATAATCTTTAATTTTGTTGATTTTGGCCAGCTTCAATTCTTTATGTAAGATTTTAAGAGTATGAGCTTTCGGTATAAAGCTCATTTTTACCATGAATTGCAGCAGATAACTCTTCAGGAAATTAGACGCCAAACTGGTAGTCTGAGACCAACAGGTCCAGCAGTCATTCTTGCTAAAGGTGTACATTCTCGAAATTGACTGTTTGACGATACAGTATCAATATTTTGATTATGATTTACATTTTTCAGTGGGATTTGACAATTTAATAACAGTTTTGAGCTTCAGGGGACCATACTTTTCGAAGACCATTTCTATGTACAAAACCCTTCCTTTTTGCTATGTCATGTTATGTAAATAAAAAATGTCTTTTTGTTTGTGACAATCATATCAAATTGTGCTTAATAATGCATATTTTAGTTTCCAACACAAAAAATGGCTTTCATTTAGATAATAGTTAGGATGTGTTTTGAAAATGTATGATTTTAAAAATCAATTGGGTGATTAACTTTTGTCCAGGTATATACATTAACGGAAAATATCTACAAGACAGCTCAACAAAAGGCTCCCAGGAGCCTGAATCGCTATAAAAACTTTTGTAAAGCTAAATGGGCTGAACATTTAAGCAAGCAACAGCTTTTCTCTATCTACTATAGTTTTCATTCTGTAGGCCAAAAACATGAAAAAAACATTATTTTAGGTACCATAACCCCTATAAGGGGTCATCAGATGAATATTATCCTATGGACACTTTTGTAGAGCTAAATGAGCTGAACATTTAAGCATGCAACAGCTTTTCTCTATCTGCAAAAGTTTTCATACATGTACTATAGGGCAAAAACATGAAAAAACCGCTCTTTTTTACCTTTAAAGGGCTGTAACCCCTATTAGGGGTTATTTGACGACTTGGAACAAATGGAGACTTTTGTAGAGCTTTTGATTCTGAAGCAGTAAAGGTGGCATCATATTTCATCTATCTCTTATACATTTTGATTTATAATAACAATTCAATAACAAGGGAATTAAATCGATCTTTGGCAACCAGCAGGAACTGCTTACTCTTCCGGAGCACCTGAGTTCACTCTTGTTTTGACTTGAGTTCACTTTGCTGTATGCGGTTTTGTTGTTATTTTTGTATGTTTTCTTTGTTTTTTCTTGTTGTTGTGTGGCTTGTTTCGTTGTGATTTTTTGCCCACCAATTTTGTCTTTGTCATTTTTGGTAGAGCGCCTCTGATGAGTCTTGAATAGACGAACGCGCGTCAGGCGTAGCAAAATTTATTGTCTGGAACTTTGTTGTCATTTGTATTCCGTATAATGATAATTGATAACCGCTTTGGTACACCTTTGCTTCCTCCTTATAATTGTCCTATATTTCCTTCCAAATCGTACTAGTTTTCTTTAATTCTATTCTGGATTGTTTATATTTCCCTTTTCTCTCTCTCTCTCTCTCTCTTTCTCTCTCTCTCTCTCTATTCAATGTACAATCTTATATAAATTTTGCTTTGTTAGATTTGAATTTGTTCTTTATGTAAGATTAATCCGTTTTAATTTCTCATTTTATCACGTTTTATTTGTTCTGAGTTGTCATTTTCATCCAACTGAAGATGGTAAGTCGCCCCTCAAAAGCCTTCAGGTGTCATGTCGTTTAAAACACTGTGGGGCTGTAAGTTTCGAAGGGGTTTATATCTTTTTACTCTTCGTGCCCAACTTTTGGCTTGGTCATAACTTTGCTGTTAAAGTCTGGAAAGTTCTACCTTTAGATTTTTTTATCTGTTTTGTAATAATTAAAGGTAATAACAAAAGTGCCGAACTGGGAAATCATTCACATATGTCCAACAGAAAAGACAAACAAGAAAGAAATATCGGATTTTTTAATTATAACAACGATATTTGACATGCTTCAAAATACCAATGCAATTTAAAAACGGTTCATTTAGTCTCGTTGTTTATACATATTTCAAGGAGTACATATAAGCTCATCAGGTGCATTGTAATCAATACATTGAATGTTCGAAAACTCAAAGCATTAATAGAACATTTAACATTCAAACAAGAAATCAAAATCAATCACCATGTGTATTGACCATGTACAGTACAAGAAAAGAACCCGGTTGTCCAAGAAAAATGAATTTATACGCTCAAAAATTTCAATAATAAAATATATAACTATATATGTTGGTAACTACGTGTCAGACAAGCCTTACTAACAGATTTGTGATGACCTCGTTAAGGATATTCGAGGGTGACTTTGAAAGTGATGAGGTTGTGAAATTAAGGACTTAAATCATAAGGGAATACCTAAAAAATACAACATAAGCTAAAAAAATGTATAGGTTACCGTGCTCATTTTAAAGATAATAAGAGTTCAAAATTTGGCGGGAAAAGGTTTTCTCTGTTTTTTTCATAGCTTTATCATTACCATAGTTTAGCTGTTTAAACCTATGAAAGAGTGATGAGAATTTGAAATGAATTTGTAAAACTGACATTTATGATGTAATGAAAACCTTACACATAATAAAAGTATGGGTTACCATGCATATTTTTTTGCCTTATTTAGATGGAAAAAACCAGAGGATTCCGAAAAAAAATGTCAAAAATCTCAAAAGCTGACCCTCCAGCATCCTTAAGGTTCATCTTTACACTTTCGAAAAAAAAACGACTATTATTTTACGTCTTTTTTTAGTCTATGTGGAGCCTAAACTACACGTTTAATTGCTTAATAAGGCATAGCAGCGTCTTGATAAATAATTTTGCTTACATTTTTAGCATTTTTTACGTGTACACTTGGTCCGTTTTGGCGGTGGATTTTATTTGTGTTTTTTAGTTCACCCAAATATAGCCAAATTTCAACAATGCCCTGTTTTGGCCTCCACGTCCAAGGAAATTTTATTATTGGTGTTATTAAATCTACTCAAAATCGGTTTTTGAAAGGTTTTTTAATGGAAATTTGTGCTTTATTTGTGGTACAATTTAAACGGAAAGAAGATGAATAGAGACAACAACAAAAAATAATCTGGTACATGTAAACTGGAAGGGAAAAGGATCGATGGTTTTTATATCAAGACGCTGCTGCACTCCATTTAGTGTTTCTATGTGTCGTTTAAGTCGTACATAGACTAGAAAAATAGATCAGATATCTCCCATTCTATTCGAAGTAGAACCATGAACCTTAAAATGTCTAACAACATATTGACATTACTCACACTTTTCTATATACGCTAACCCACATCTAGCATTCTGTTTATTGTGATTTAGATTTTTAATAGATATGAAAATTGAATTTGAAAACACTTTACGTTTATATCTTAAAACAATAAAAGCTTTGATATATATTATATTAAAAACTTACCTTTAAGACAAGCCCTGAATTAAGGTTTCACTGCGATGTTCAATCTAGTATTTAATTTTTTTCGTTTTGAATTAAAATTGAGTTATACCTGATGTCATGAGACCATAACCCATACACTAACCTTAGCCCTAAACCCTAACCCTAACAACGAATCTGTTTATGTGTTAAGCTTCATAATAGAGTTTTTTTTAAAAGGTTAATTATCCGTGATGAAAAAGACTGTATATAGCCTATTGAGTTCCAAAGTTCATTCAAATATAGGCCATGACACAAACAGAAGACATCGATAAAAAAAAGAAAACAAACATTAAATCGACAGTTAACTGCTAAGGTTAAGTGTTTGTTGTTCATTTAAAATCGAAAATCAGTTTCATTATCATTGAATAAAATTTATAACAAAGATCCAGACAATTAATTTTGATACGATTGACACGTGTTTCGTCTATTCAAGACCCATCAGAGGCGCTCTTCCCAAAGTTGGAAATACCAAACACTGTATGAATATGAAGAGCATAGAACAAAGCACCAAACTTTCATAACTGGAGACCAAACTATGACTAAGATCAACCTATAGCTATATATACCTGGGGTAGGATCAACCTACGTCTGAGGTAGGAATATACCTAGGGTTTTGACAATTTTGAAATTTAAAAAGGTTATCTATAGATTTGGTGTGTTCTTCAACACAAAAGTCTTGATGCCGGAGTGGACTTACCTCGGGAAGTTAAAACTCCACAAGAAACACTAACCGTACAACAATTATCCCTACAATAAATTTTGTTACGCCTGACACGCCATTCGTCTACTTTATACTCATCAGAAGCACTCTACCCAATGATTGAAAATGCCAAACACGTTTGATGAGGAATACTTTGAGAATATGGAATAAGCTTTGTATAATCAAATCTATAAATTAAGGTTTATAAATACCTCTCAAACGCATAAACATTAAAGCTTTGCTTTGTTCATACAATAATTAAATTTTAATGCTGAATTAAAAAGACACAAAAAAAGACCGCAATCCATATAAGTTACCATTAGATGAGCGATTCAGGCTCCATGAGTCAAAACACTTTTTTGTCTTTTTATTTCCTGGTCTTTGCCATCCTGAAGTGCATTTTTCTGTTCCTATTCATGATTACGATAGCATCCCCGCGCCTATAACGATCAAATTGTCGCTCACTGATGTATAACATGTGTTTATCACTGAGAATGACACGTATAGCTTGTTTACTATATTTCATGTCGTATTGCATTTTACACATATGTGTTTATCGTTTATAGTACAACAAGCAGTAAACACCAACAAGTTTGATTTTTCTGTCAGAAAAAACGAAGTAAAACATTTGTTTGATATAAACAATATAAAACACTACATACAGATTCCTGCGAACTATATGAATAAGACACACCATATCTTTTGTCATGACCCTATAAAAACGAGTTTGAAGATCTTAATGAGACTAGGCTTCATATCCATCTTCCTGGCAAAGTTCTATGTATTGTCCTGTTCCGGGTTCTTTGCGATGACATTTGCCCATCAGTAGAAATGTTAAAACCATTGTAACAAACACACCAAGAAAATGCCAGGTAAAAGCTACAGCGGTGTGTTCGATACTCTTGTAACTTTATCCATTCCACGGTTCCGATATCGGGTTAAATAAAACAAATCCAATCTGCCAAAACCAGGTTCCCTGTAGCACGAACAAAAACGAGCGAGCCAGTGCTGCCAAGACATTGGTTCTATATTTTATTTCCAAGGAAACAGAGGCAATGCTTAAAAATATAATATACGTTAAAAATTCGTGCACTGCTTTCTCCAGAGAAGAACGGCCAAAGGTATGATACTTAAACAAGACAGCTTCCATTATCAGTGCTAAGGATAGGGAACAGTAATCCAAATTAGTTGGAAGATGAAATTTGAAGAACATTAACAAATAGATTATTCCAGATACACAATATAACAAATACATTGTTGTGTGTTGGAAATTTCTGGCTATAAATAACTCGATTGCCATTCCAATAGTCGGTAATACGATTTTCAAGACGGACTCAAGAGGAAACTGTTTTATTTTAAATGATGCGGTCGAAATAAACGTGCCATTTGTCGACTTCGATTTAAAATATCTTTGAAGAATGCAGACTGCCATAAGGAATCCCCAAAAATGAAGAAACTACCCGGTATGGCGTGTCCTATGAAGTTTCCCATTGTGCTTCACAGATAGCTGAAAGAATAAGGTAAATACATTGAAACAATGAAATAAGAAAAAAATGTTATAATGAAAGAAAAAAAAACAACAAACAAACAATCAAACAAACAAAAGCAAATACATAAGAGACTCCCAGGAGCCTGAATCGCTAACCTGAACTACACAGATATACATATTTATGTAGATATTATTGTGCTTAACTATATGCAATTTATATTTCAGAAATATCTTTTTTAGTTTTCAAGAGATATGGCTTAATATATTCAAAATTTTACAAAAATTATGAAAAAGGCAATTACTCCCACATCAGAAGTCAGATCTTTTCAAAATTTCAGGACAGGTAGATCTTAATATGCTGATCACTTTTGATTCTAGCAAATTTGTTTTATATCTGTAACCATTTTTTAGTTATAAGCAAAAAACTGCAATTTACCCCTATGTTCTATTTTACCCATGGCGGCTATGTTTCTTGACAAATAAAAAAATCCAAAGAATGGAATTGTAGCATATATGCTATAAGACAAATGTGCCAAGTTTATCTGCAGTTGGTCTTACGTTGTCAGACAAGTTAATCTTTGAAATTCAGGGGGGGGGGGGAGTAACGAAAAATGGTAAATTTTGTAGCTTTAAATGGCAATAACTCCTAAAAGAAATGGTTCTACAAATTTGACCGCATTACATGAAATGTAGATCTTGATGTGCTTAATCTTATGCGATTTGAATTTTTGAAATATCTTGTAAAGTTTTCAAGATATAGGGCTGAATAAGTGAAATTAATTGAAAATCCGGAAAAAGGGCATTAACACCTACATCAGTTCTTCTTGAAAATTTCAGGGCATGTAGATCTTGAGGTGCTTAACAGTTTTACCCTGCTATCTGATATTTGTCACCGTTTTTGAGTTATTTGAAAAAACTGTAATTTACGTTCTATTTTTAGCCACGACGGCCATATTTTTTACAAATCAAAAATCTGAAGAATTGTTTTGTACACATAATGCCACTAAACATTTGTTCCAAGTTTGTTTGCAATTGGACTTATGGTGTTGGAAAAGTAAACGTTTGAAAATGTTTACAGACGACAGACCACGACAGACGCCAACAGAAGACGACGGACGCCAAGTGATGTCAATACCTCATGATCACATAGCCTATGGCCATGTGAGCTAAAAAGCAAAAACCCATAAAATTGTTTATAAAAGAAAGAAAAAGAAATAAAAAACAAACCAAAAAGCAAAATTATGATTTGACGTTGGCTGTCAAAACTAATTTGAACATTTTTTTTCTCATGTATATACATAATAAAAATAAAGATACTTTGTTCGGTTTAGAAAGTGTTTTTGAACATCTTTGACTGATATGAAATGTTATAAATGTCAATGTCAGGTGATGCATATTCATAAAAAATGGAGATTCAAAGTAATAGCGAGCACAGCTCGTAGCGGGCACGAAGTTCCCGCGAGAGCGGAGAGCTCTACAGCAAGTTCCCACGAAAAAAATGCCTTATGCTGATATTGATTTTTTTTCGTCCGGATATGCATGCTTTTTAAATGAATCCGGAGTGAATGTTGAATTATTACCCATTTTGCTTGTCGCAATTCCAAAAATTATTTATGTTATAGATTATAAAGGAGAAATATATTCTGATGACGATGGGGAGTTGCTTCATTTTTTGTAGTAACAAAATTTTAAGAGATTTTTTTTACTTTTCTTTTTTACGTTCAATCGCCCTAAGCATCTCGTCCCAAATTGAACGTTCTAGAAAATGCACCAAAAAAAAAAAAAAAACTACGATGATTTAGATTATATATCACTTTATCGATTTGAAATCAAATATTTTTATTCGTTCCTTTAAAAAATGTTAACAATGACACTGTACACACGTTAACTTTATATGTCTTCTGTTCTAAATTGATCAATCAAAATAATCAATTCGGGTAACTCGGAAATTTACGAAAACACACCTCGCACATGTTTTTACTTTTAGATAAACAAAGACCAGTAAACAAATGTTTTAGCATCAAAGTGTCTGATCAGTGCAGTAACTTGATGGCTGAGAGTACACTAGTAGTCAATCCTGTTTGATTTAAACATATATCTTTTTTTTTTGTTCAGAGACAATCTATGTAGATACGTTCCATTTGTTCAGTGCACCAACCAAATTCTACCCTGTAAAGGGGTGTTCCTGATTAGAGGAAGCTCATACGGAGAAAAGAAAGAAAGTGTCCACGTCTATGTGGGAATGGGGTTCTTAAGATGTGATATTTTGATTTCTAAAAGATATTATTCCTCAACTGAGTCGTCGATTCCATCATATGAGAATCCATCTGTTCTGTTTCATTTTGTAATGTGGAGAGGGTTTTTTTCATATATATTTACAAAAATGTTAGTCAACCTTTAATTATTAGAATTATGCTCTGCTCGCAGTTAGGCAATGCCTATTTCATATTAATGAATAACAAAATAATAATAAATAAGTCTCTTTAAGCTTTAAAATATAAATTGTTAATAAAAACGTTTATTAAAGCTACAAAAAGTCCATTAACAGTGCGTTTATTTTTTTGGAGAAATTAAAAAGAAATTGTCTTTAACAATCATTTTTTGTCCCGAGTTGTATATTGCAAACGAGATGCATATGACCTAAGTTTGAACTCACTCGGAAGTGCTCGCACAAGCGCTTCTAAAATACTTTGGGAATTGGATGTTAACAAACGTCGTGGTCCGAAAAGATATATAGCTACTCCAACTTAACATTTTAATTGTCAAATTCATTGATGAAATCAACTTAAAACAATAGGTATCTGCTTCAGAAACAGGAAAATATAATTGTTATTTTAAAAACTTCAAAATTGCACGTAGTACAGAATTGTTAAAAAATGAAAATTTTCGCTTCCTGTGCTTTTAATTTATTTCCGGTCAGTCGATTTTTTTCTCCCTTTCCTCATAATGGATTTAAACTGTATCCCGAAATTAAATGGCCTAGAGTTACGGCGCTTTGGCCGTTTTTAGCAATAGATTTTCAACAAAATTCTTGAAAAAGTAAAGAAAATAGCAAAACACACAAAATTTAAATTTGGCGTGCATCATCGTGCATTCATCAAATAATTTGAAACTTGGTATTTTGACAGAAATTGTACAGATAAATACGAATTTTCTCATTTTATCTACAATATGGTCACCATTTATTTCAGAAGTGAAATATTTTCAAAATATCAAATCTCTTAATGAAATGTTTTGTTGGAGTAGCTAAGATATGTTCTGCACATTGCTTTTGTACCTGCTTTGCTAACCCCCTTCTTTCTTCCTAAAAATGATACCAATAACAAATAAAAATGACAACAAAGTTCCAGAAAGTGGTTTAGAAATTTCCTCTTTGAGGGTCTTTTATCATTAAATTAATCGAGTTTTCAATTAAATAGGCCCGGTTGATATATGGCACGAAAAAAGGGAAACAGGTACGGTTGTATTGTTATTTTTTACATGATATATATTATCAGCTTTCTTTCAGTATTTCAGTATGGAAAGGTTTATTCGTCAAATAAAAAAAAGCATTTATACATTTTTTCAACCAAGGACTGTACATGCTCTCACTGCAATATATATTTTTGTTTGTTTTGATATGTTCGGTTACAATTGGAATGCTGTCCACGACAAGAAATAAGTTACCATTGGTATCAAAATTCTTTAAAAAATCAGCTTAATTTCTAGCCGGTTCACGCAGATTATTAAAAATATTTGTCTTCTAAAAAGTGCGAAAGCTCCAATTTTATGATTATTCAACAGCTAAGGGATTATTTTACATTGCAATTTCTCTTCCAAAATCCTGCTTAATTATTACTTTTAAGTAACAGTTTCTCATATGTTTATTTTTATCTAGAGTGAGATTCGTGTTTATAATTGTCATGTAAATATTAAAATGACGAAAATTATAAAATAAATATATATATGTATTTAAAATTAAAAAAAATAATATATCTTGCGTATATTTCTAAAACACTTTAAAATTTAATACAGATTTCTACATTTATATTTTAAACTTACTTTTTAAGACAAGCACTAAACCTTATATTAAGAGGCTATATACTATTTAAGTGATGTGTTAGTTCGTTAATATCAAAAATACATTTTTTTTGTTTTACCCGAAAGCATCCAATCAATACAAAAGCCTGACCATGTTACATTTTACTATTACATGCATCGATGTAATCTAGTTACATCTATAACGTTTAAGTGGCAGGTCAGATTAACCTTCAATTATATCCTTCATAGGGATTATGACGGGGATATCCGCTAACAATATGTTCGTTTGTTCTTTGTAAATTGCTAGACTTGTCATTGCCTACATGTTCAGTTATTTCTTTGTCGATTGTTTATCTCACCATTATTTATTCGAGAAATACATTTTCTACACGTTTTTATTTGTTTCATGTAGTTTATTTCATTAGTACTTTGTTGCCCCGGTAGTGATTAATATTTTCTTAGTAAATTTCTCAAATATTTTACTTTCAAAGCAAGTTTGCTATACTAATCTTTGTTCGTTTATTGTTATTTCCAACAGTGTTTGTTAACTTTAGCTTGAATCAAATAAGAAAATATAAAACTAAACAAGAAAATTTGTGAGGTTATGCTCACTAGTGAACCCTGCTCCCAACATAATTCCGTGTGTAAAACATAAGTATTTGGTTAGCAGTAAGAAGATATCTCTAGGAACGTTTAATCGCTATACACTACATGGTACTACGGGATAAACCTACATGATATGCAAAATATTAAGATACCCCGTGTCATGTAGTTTCTAAGAAACCTTCTTAGAAACGGGATTATGAAAAAAGAAATGCATATAAGAATAACTTAAAACATTTCCATTTAAGCTACCGAAATTCTTTTTACAGGCAGGTAAAGGAGTGAACTTTTTAGCTCGCTTGCTATTGGCATCACCTGGCGTCTGTCGTAGTCTTCTGCCGTCGACTGTTAACATTTTTTTTCAAAAATCTTCTCCTCTGAAACCGCTACACTAAATGTTACCAAACTTTATAAGGTTCCTCTATAGTATGTCCTTTACAAATTTTTTGTTTGATTTTTTTTGTCAAAAGCATAGTCGTCATGGCTATAAAAATAGTACAAAGAGTAAAATTGCATTTTTTTGCAAATAACTCATAAACGGTAACAAATATCAAAATTCTCGCAAAAAGTAACCAGCATGACAAGATCTATCTACCCTTAAAGTTTCAAGAAGATCCCTCAATCAGTGTAGGAGGTATTACCCATTTTCTGATTTTTTCCCAGAATTTGCACTGTTTATAAGCTCAATATCTTGAAAACTGTAAAAGTTATTTAAATTGTATATTGTTCACCACATCAATATCTACAAATAAAATGTATTAAGTCAATTCCGTGGGACCGTATCTTTTAGGAGTTACATGTATTCTCCGTAAAATGTTAAAATTGACCATTTTTTCACCATTTCCTTATTTCAAAAAATCGTTAACTTGTCTAGCACCATCCTATCAAATACATTCAAACTTGGTATCGTTGTTTATTATCATGAGTGCTTCAAAACCATTGTTTGGATTTGTTATTCTTAACACAACATGGCCGCCACTGCTAAAAATAGAAGATTAGGGTCAAGTTTTATTGCAAAAAACTCAAAAACGGTTCACAACTTATTCGATATGCCATGGCATATCGAACAAGTTGTGAAATATAGACACCGTATACAGGTGACGTTGGTATGTTACTTTCCAGGTTAGGAAATTTAATAAATTACAATCGTCTCTTTTATCGTAATTTTTTGTACTGAGATGACCACCCGGGTCATATTCGAGATAAAGATCCAAGAATAATGTAAAGCAAGTGGATTCGGTGATTTCTGTTATCTCTAGCTCTGGAGGATATATTGAAGGAATCCACCTACCGACAGAAGCTATGAAATATTGAATCGTAACACTTGGCTAGCGATGATAGTCACCCCCTCATCTTTGAAGCCAGGATATAGAAATATGTCTTCCCACCATGTCTTCCCACCAAAGTAGGGGGAGAAAAAGAAGCACAAGAAAATCAAAATACTTTGACTGGAAAACAGGCGCTAGGTACTAAAACATTCCTTCGCAAAAATGTATTTTGTCTTGAGTGAATAACCAGATAGGTTTTAATGACACAGGCATGGACCGAAAACAAAGAAAGCGATAGGGATGTCCAAATAATTTTCCAGCATTTACACATAGCATTGTTTAAATGCAAAAAATGCAACTAACATTAAGGTCAAACAAATGTATTTGACCTTGTATAAATCTTCACGACAATAAAATATTAATTAATGCTTCTGAAAAGAAAATTATAAAAAAAACATTCTAAGTAAAGTTTGAGTAAGAAGCAAAGAGGCATATAATGCACCGAAAACAAATCTTTTACATGGATGTGGAAAAAATGTCATAATAACGAAATTATGTGTCTTTTTTATCTTTACAACTCTGAAATTTTGATCACTTGATATAATCCCCGACTCACATACAAGTAAGAATTTCTCCTTTCTAAAACATTGTTGTTTCACAGTGATTTGAGTTTCAAACCATTTATAATGATCTATAAGGCTTCTTATAGCCGGACTAGAAATACCAAACTAGAAAATATGTAAAAACAATTCACAAATAAATATTCCAGCAAACAAATTTTCATAAAAAGCGGTGCACATCCATTGTTATATTCCAAAGATTGTACAAGAGTTTCACGTAAATCCATTTAGGAGTTAAGGAGGAGTTATTGATAAGAGATAGATACATGTATCCTAAGATTCAATGGAAGGACGGATGAACAGCCACACAGACAGACAGTTCTATCATTTTATAGCCCTTCCAATTTTTCATGCGGGGGTATATTAAATACACTTAAACTATATTGAAACACCCTTTATACAGGCTCCCCATGTCACTTGCCGTATTCTTTCAGGCATGCTCTCATTGACTGTGTTGATGTTGTTCCATTACGTAAGAAGTGTTCCAACACTGCTACTATGCACGATTTGTTCAGCAGTATCCCCTGCGATGCCATTATATTTTTAGAGGCTTAATTATATTTAAAGTTGTAGTCTTTTTTTCTCCGCTAAAAAGTTGGGGTATATAGTGATAGGGGTGTATGTCCGTCTGTGTGTCCATCCTTCCGTTATACCTAAGAGTACCTATCTCTTATCAGCAACTCCTCTTTATGTTGTGATAAAAGTAGATGAGCACCTACCGTTTTAAAATTTGATATAATGGATGTTATGGGGTCTCCCATAGCAAAACATGGACTCAGTCATTACAAAACAAGAGGTATCCATCTCTTATCCGCAACTCCTCCTAAACCCCTCAATGCATTTTCATGAAACTTGCACACATTTTTTGAGATTTAATGTAGATGTGCACTTACTATTTTAAAATTTGAATTGATGGATTTTGGGGGGTTCCCTTAGTAAACATGGACTTAGCCATTACAAAACAAGAGGTACCTATCTCCTACCCACAAATAATTTTCATGAAACTTTCACACAATTTTTCTAGTTCCGTGATTTGTTAAATTATATTTTATTTTCTATTGCACAATATTCAATGTTTGGTTTTATCCTTTTGATTCTTTTTTGTTTTATTCCCGGTGTCTGACCTTGTTATCATCCAAATTTTCATATACATATATTTTGTAATTCGCTTTTGTCCTTACCATGATTGAAAGATCGCCGACAGGACTCAAAACAAACACCAAATAATCAATAAGTTATCCAGAGAAAACTTTTTAAAGTTTTTGTTGCATCTGTTTAATTCTCTCTACTCTCCCTAGTTCACCCTAACATACTTTTGGTACAAAATCACTAATTAGTAACGTCTTAATTTGTAAAATGTTAATGCATACTTTGAAAGCGTGTTGTTTTAAAATAATACGAAAATAGCTAAATAAGAAGCGTAAAATAACACGTTTCGAAAATAATTGTATATTTTGAAATAAAAATGAACAATCAAAGACAATAGCAAACTTGCTTTGAAACTAAAATAATTATTTGAGAAATTTACAAAGAACAATTCAACACTACCAGAGCAAAAAAAAAGTACATGAAGCAAATAAAAACGTGTGTAAAAATGTATTTCTCGAACAAATAATATTCAAATTAACAATGGACAAAGGAAAAACTGAACATGTGAGAAATGACAAGTCTACCAAATTACAAAGAACAAATGAACATATTTTTGGCAGATATCCCGTTCCATAAGGAATAAGTAGAAGACGATAAGACCAGTGCAACACAGTTTCTTCAAAACGAAGACAGTTTCATCTTGCAACAGCATCAAAACTTTAGATTTTTCAATTCTTCACACTTCTGTTCTGCATGAACAACTAAATCACGATTGGCACAGCTAATCAATCGCAACTTTTTTCTTCTAGACTTGCTCTTTCTCGTAACCTCACGTTCTGTTATATTGATTATGTCCTTACACTGAATAAATCTCGAATTAGTGACTTTCTCTATCTCACTTGGGATAAAGGACACAACGGATTCCATGGAATCTGCTTCATATTGAGATCTATTTTGATTCTCAAGGAAGACTTGCAACAAAGCTCTATGACAAACGTGATGACTTTCCAATTGCCATCTTTTCCTTTTTTGTGTAGCAACATTCCTTCCGCTCCTGCTAATGGAGTCTTCGTATCACAGTTGATTCGTTAGTCAAACGCTCGCGGGAATTTCATCGATTACCTTGGCAGATCGTCACGCTTAACACAGAATGTTTACACAGGGTTATGTTGCTCCACGGAAGCTCTCTTCACTCGAGAAATTTTACGGTAGACACCGTTCACTCGTAGACAAATATTGGATTTCTAAATCAGTGCAGATGTTAGTTTGTCGTAGAAAATTGTTTTGTCTTCTCTCAAGTCAAATGCATTAGTTAACAGAAAGTATATAAATAGTAGCTGAAGCTAAAAAAGTTTCCAATGCTGCCTGAAGTGATTCAAGAATTCTTCGTTCCTTAGATCAGACAAATAAACATCATCATACCAGTAAAACGAGATTTCATTGGTTCAATTAGGCCCATAGAAAACACTTAATTTTTCATTGCAGTATTGATTCCATTGCTAGCTTTAACACTAGTACTTTACAATTTGTCTGAAACGGACATTTAAGATAATCAACAACTAGATACATCTGAAAATTTTTTTTGTTAAGACTTGTGAAGATATTCAGTTCTTTTAAGATATGAATTGTTGCAGTCAATTAAGACGTGTTAAGACGTCTGAATTGACTGCAAGCCACTATATCTAAACACAAACTGAATGTCTTAACAGGTCTGAACACTTTTACGTTAAGTCTTTTTAAGTATAAATGGGTCTTACATGGCCGTTTCAGATACTTTGTCAAGTACTAGTGATTTTTTAAGCAAGTGCCTTTTTATGATTGCATTGTGCCATCTTTTGTCTCATTAGCAGTTCACTCTAAATTATTCTACTCTTTTTGGAGAATGTTGATATCTACTCCCTCTCTTCAATTAATTGTACATGATCTTAACCCAATATCGTTGGATCCTAAGTAAATTACATTTACTCGTATAGAAGGGAGAGGGTATTTTCCCTTTCTAGAAAACCCAGTTCATTTCTCTCTTCTCTTTTGCATGTATTGTAAATGAAGGTAATACAATAAATTTCTGCCTTAGATAATTAGTCTCAAATGCCCAAGAGAAAAGACAAAACAAGAAAGACATACTAAAAAAAATGAAAGAAAGCAATGTTTCTGATCATGACTTTGTGCAGGCATTTAAAAAGAAATGGTGAGTTAAACCAGATTTTTTTTGCGTACCGAACCTCCCTCTTCCATATTGCGATCTTAGGGTCCGGTGGCAACACAAAACACAACACGGTTGTGAAGACATAATAGGGATATTGACGTGATTATCTCAGTGCAACAACCAGCTAGAAAATCGTATGAGACATATTTTACTTATGATTAATATAACCTCTATCAAATAATCGGTCACAGAGACAGCGGTGTCTGAAGAAAAATCTGCAATATTGTACAAGAAGCAAGGGTGTAAAAAGGGGGCAATCAAATATCGTTAATCCAAAAAAAACCAAAAAAAACCAAGGACACCATCATAATACATAAAAAACACACCAGCAAAAACTACAAAACAAACAAAAACAAATATACAACCAAACCGCAATCAGTCAAATTAAAATAAGAGTGAACACAAGTGCTCCGAAAGAGATGGCGGTTTCTACTTGCTATAGAAATCCAGTCACCTGAATTACCAACGATCGATTAGTGAGGCTTAAATCCGGTACAAGACGACACTACTAAGTCTCTATGCAAAACCAACATCTTCGATCATCTGAGAGATATATATCCCCCATATTTGTGTTCAAGCACACGTTGTCTTCCGTTAAACTTCTTAAATGATGACAACTACATGTACCATGGAGCAACTTGATTTTCAGACGTAAAGCCCTATTAACGAAAGCACAATGCACCCCACAAGCTCTGGAATAATAAATCAGTCGTGATACATAAGCTCCATAGCCTGGAGCGGAAGGAATGTTGCTACAAAGATGACTATTTGAAATTTTAAATAATAGCGTTTGTCATATAATTTTTATTGTGTCAATTTGAAAAAGTCCTCTTCATATGAATAAACAAACGAATCGACTAGCAATGATGTACAAGTCCTTGCGTATCGAATAATGCGTGAAAGATAACACCGTTTGCTGATGAAGTAGGAATGTTACCTCACAGGTTAAGAAATTAATAATTTGAAAATTAAAATCATTTTTGTGTCCAAAACTTTTGTACTGAGATGACATCTTTGGTCCTATTTGATATACAAATCTAAGAATGACGTAAAGCAATTTGATTTGGTGGTTTATGTAATCTGTATTGTGGGGGATATATCAAAGGAATCTATCTACCAAAAGAAATATGGTTAACAGCGAGGTCATTTTCAGTAAATCGCGAAGTGAGATTAAAAGAAATTTCCTCTTTTATGTTCTTGTTTCTGATGAAATTCAGCTTTGTAAGTGTTTAAAAACAAGTCGGCGAGGAAAGGAGCAAAATCTGTTCCCATTGGAGTGCCAATTTGTTTTGAAAAACATCTCGCCCAAATTTGACAAATATGTCAATAAGCAAATCAAGCATGCTTCAAATGTGGTTCAACGTGAAACGAATTTTATTTCTATAATATGTTTTTGGAAGATGTGTAGAAATATAAAAATAAACAGCAAAGATCCTTGAACTTGAAATAGCCTTCAAATTTGTTTTATACGACTCTTAAAGCTTTTTTTGTGTGGCATTGTTGTGTACAAAATTAAGAACCAAAAGTTTTTCAAGAATGGACATCTGAAATATACCATGAGCCTGTTAAACAAAAGTGTCTTATGAGTTATACATGTCCGAAGATGGTCTATAGACAAATCTTAATCCTAAATCTGTTATCGAAGGCGTATTATCCTCAGACATCGAAAATTTTCAATCCTTACATTACGACTAAGAATAAGTGGTCTTATGGTGATCTTTCGAAATAAAATTGTTTTAATATCTCTAAAAAGTAAACATATACTTAGTATTCATTCCGTATTTTTATATTTATGCATTACTTACATAGTATAACTTAGTTTGCAAATTGTTTGAGTACATATAAAGCTCCCTAAATGCATACCTTCATTTTGCACGTGAATAACACTAAGCATAACATAACCACCACATTTAAAACATGCAAATGTATTGACAAAGTTAACTTGATCTTTATATTGTATCGAAGTTGTTCACGTGATAGCGAGCACAGCTCGAAGCGGGCACGAAGAGAGCGGAAAGCTCTACAGCAAGCATAATGCTTATATTGATTTTTTTTCGTCCGGATATACTTTTTACAATATCACGTGCAC
The DNA here is from genome assembly GCA_963971305.1 of Arcuatula senhousia. Taxonomy (NCBI): domain Eukaryota; kingdom Metazoa; phylum Mollusca; class Bivalvia; order Mytilida; family Mytilidae; genus Arcuatula; species Arcuatula senhousia. Next base: position 42,227 of record CAXARO010001201.1, read on the forward strand.
AAATTATACATGTAGATTTGATGTGAATTTGAAAATAATAATCAATTTTGCTACTCGCCTTCCAAAAATTAATATGTAAATAAAGAACAAGGAGAAAAATATTCTGATGACGATGGGTTACTTCATTTTATAAGTGAACAAATTTTATTCGTTTTTTACATTTTCTTTTTTACGCTCATTTTCCCCAAGTACCTCGTCTCAAGCTGAACGTTCTAGAAAATGAACTGATTAAAATAAAAATAACTACGATCAAAACAGTTAACAGTTGCATCAAAAGTGTCCACATTTTTTCGTGAATTGGGTCCTCTAGATCTTATATTCTGAATTCAAAACGATGTTATTCCTCCATTGAGGAGTGGAACTCCGTCATATGAGGACTTAAAAGAGGATCCATCTGTTATGTTTCATGGTATGAGGGGGGGGGGCTTCTTCAACTCAAAAGGTATGTAAAAATACAATTATAGCTGCTCATTGACATCGTATTCTTTTGCTGTGCTCGCATTTAGGCAATGGCTACCTCATATTATTTTTCTTATTGAACACGAGTATTTTTGTTTGTTTTATGAATTACCTGTAGTGAAGGTTACAAGGATAAGTTAGATTCTAATATTATTTACGTGTAATTGCCATCATATATGAATAAAATGTTATGAATTAATTTCCAATATACATTTGCATAACATGACACGAAGTATTTCAGTATTTCATTCTTTCATTTCGACCCCTTTTAATACATTATACCGATTCTAACATTCAAATGTGACTATCAAAGATCATATTATCCAAGATATCAATTAGATAGCTTTATTGTGTGGTTTTAGACATGTAAACAGATGGCCAAAAGACCATCACAATTCCATCTTTTATGCCTGTCTTTAGACACATCTTTAGATCGTTTTGTTAAACAGGATCCGCAATATAAATCATTTAACAAACTTTTTAACTTTTTGGAAATCAACATTGATTCCTCTACGACTATAATTAGTGTCATAGTAGGCTTGTGTCCCTTTTTTGACATCAGACAATATCTTAGGGAGTTGAAGGTAATTGAACATGATGAAGATCGAGATCATATGTACCTTTCTTTTGGCAATATGGTTACTCTTAATATTCCGCCATCAAACGAATATTAAAATGAAAATGAAAGAGTTGTGGCTATGATTTCGTCTTTGTAAATGAAGTCCGATTAAAGTGGCACTAGCGGATGAATAACCATCAATGCTTTATGATTCTTTAATCAGACATTTGCAGAAATTTGCTTTACATAAACAAACCTATATTTTGGAAGCCTTCTCTGCAGGTATGACAACATATTTTAATTTTCTTGTAAGGAAGAGATATAGTCCGTTTGACAGTGGTTTACCTAGGGAAATAATTATTTAAAAATAATTACATGGAAGATAATCAAATAAGAATACATGTCTTGTCTGAACTATCCAAGTTGTATAACTTTCAAATAAAAAAGGCTTCCGAACACATTGATCATAGTAAATTTTGACTGATTTCAATCCATTGAATGAAAAGTCCAATAGGTAGCACTCCTTTTTATATACGATTGGATTGTCTCATCTTTTGATTCAATTTAATCTTCTAGATAGGTACTCTGAAGCCTTTAAAGACCCATCAGTGCATTATCAATTGAAGGTCACATATATTTTGTGGGCTTTTCTTTTATATGCCTTAATTCCTACACCTAATCACATTTTTATCTTTATTTCTTTACCATTCGGGGAATTGAAAACTTATCATTTTAATATTTAGATTTGAAACACGGTAAATTCATGATATTTATTCGTTATTGATAATGTTAGGTGCAATTATTTTCTGTATAAATTGAACATCTGATTTTAAAATAATTACATGTATTTTCACTTGGTAAACAGCTGTTAAATAGATTGTGCAAATGAGAGCTTCACGACCTCTTAATACGGAAGGAGCCTGAGGGTTAACATATTTAAGAAGTTTTCTATTAGACTTCGTGTAAAAGCATTTGTCTTGCCCAGTTTGACAGAAATTCGAGCTCAGGTACATCGTCCACCTCCCGAATCATCCAGGCTCTAGCAAAGTCGTTCTCTTCACCGTTTTGTGATTAAACATATTTTAGCTTATGGTGTGGTTTTGTAAAGTGGAACTCCCATTTGAAAGAGTCCTCTCACCTTTGGGCCTAAAATTTATTAGTAGAAACAAATATCAAATTTAAAAAGTAGGGGTAAAATGAATAGAACAATTCAAAATCAAGGCATCACATTTACAGACTACATGCAATATGCAACACGTACAATTTAAGCACGAAGGTTTCCAACGAACAGCTTCGACCATTCAATAGAAAGAAGCAAAGGTGTACCAAAGGGGTAATCAGTATCATAAAGCCGTAAAGACAAAGACAAAACCGGCAGACAAAAATCATCACAACAAAACAAACCACATAACAACATAAAACACAAACACACATAACAACAAAACCGCATTCAGCAACGCGAACTCAAGTCGAAACGAGAGTGAACTCAGGTGCTCCGGAAGAGTAAGCAGTTCCTGCTTGCTAAAGCACACCCGTCACGTTGCCAAAGATCGATTAAGTGTTGGTCACATCCGGAAAGGATGACATTACAAAACTCTATGTCAAACCAACATCTGTGCTCATCTAAGAGATAGAAATCCCGTTATTGTATACAAGCACATAATGTCGTCCTTAAAATTTCTTGAGTGATGACAACAACCTGGGAGCAACGTACCGTACCCCTGTGTTAACAATTTGCTTGTCAGCCCTGTGGCTCTATCAAGGAAGTCGTTGTACTCCCCACATGCTCTGGAATAGCGAATCAATTGTGATACGTAAACTCCATATGCTGGAGCGGACGGAATGTTGCTACACAGAAAGGGAAAGTTAACTATTGGAAAGTTGAAGTCATCACGTTTGTCATAGAGCTTTGTACAAAACCTTCCTTGTGTGTCAATTTCGAGAAATAGATCCAGATATGAAGCTGACCTCCTAGCATCTGTAGTGTCCTTTATCTCAAGTTCCTTCGGATATATGAGATGTAAATAGTCACCAAATCGAGGATTGTTTAGTGAAAGGACATCATCAATATAACGAAATGTGAGATTGAAGGATAAAGCAAGTTTGTGGTCCTTATTGTCTAGAAGTGATTGTAAGAAGTCCGCTTCATATGAATGAAGAAACAAATCGGCAAGCAATGGTGCACAATTTGTGCCCATTGGGATACCTATTGTTTGCTGAAAAACACGTCCACCATACTGTACAAATATGTTGTCGACCAGAAAGTTGAGCATTTCTATTATTTGATCTTCTGTAAATTTGTTTTTCTTGCTAGACTCTTGGATGACAAAGTAAGTCTTTTTATAACCGACTACCAAATACTTGTACCTGCGTTTTCCGTTCTTTTTGATAAAGCTACGTTTAATCAGCTGTGCCAAACGAGATTTTAGTTGTGAATGTGGAATTGAAGTATATAATGTAGAGAAATCAAACTTTTTAATGTTATTACATGATGGAAATGACTTATAATGGAGATTTTCCATCAGTTCTTTAGAATTTTTGAGACTCCACATTTGATTGACGCCATTTCTAGAGTAACAAAAATCGAAATACTTTTGAATGGTTAATTTTATTGCCGTCAATATTGATGTTAACAAAACTGAAAGAGGCTTAGTTGTACATTTGGAATATGTTGGAAATAGAATTTGTAGATCTTTATGTGCCTAATAATGTGCAATTTATTTTTTGAAATATCTTTAATAGTTTCCAAGATATTGATCTTAACATTTGCGAAATTTGAAAAAAATGCAGAAAAATGTGCGATAACTCCTACATGGTTCGTTGGATCTTCTACAAAATATCAGGGGATGTAAATCTTGAGGTGCTAAACACTTTATCCATATGCCAAAATTATGGATAATTTAACCTTATGTTCTATTTTTAGCCATGGCGGCCATGTTTTTACGAATCAAAAAATCATAACCTTAATTTTGTACCACTTATGTCAATATACTACTGTGTTAAGTTTGCTTGCTATGGGACCGATGGTGTCAGAGGAGTTACCACTTGAAAAAGCTAACAGACGGACAGACGGACGAACGACGGACGCCAAGTGATGGCAAAAACTCAAATAACCCTTCAGGTGAGGTGAGGTAAACAAGAATAAAATATAGCCTCGAGTATACCGACCATGCTCAGTGCAAGGAAAAAAAACAAGGTGTTTTTAACAATTTCAAAACAATTGAATAAAATAGATTGTCCCAATTTAAATGTTGAAGAAATGCATAACAATAATATCTGTCAAGTCTTTTAGAAATATCATTAAAAAGTGTGTAACACAAAATTTTATATAACTTGCTTCACAGATTACACAGCGATTGCAACATTTTAAAATGTACTATCTTCATGCACAGAAAAATATTGTGGTCATTCCCTGAATATCGAAGATGCAACATTTTGTTGAACCATTTATAAAATGCATTTGTACAGCAGCTTAATGAACATATATAAACGTTCATTTAATTGCCGTTTTAAACGCATCGATAACCTCTGAATTGCTTGAATTGGGTGCTGTTAACAACAGCTGAAAAATATGAGTTAGTATATGTATCCCTTTTTGATATATTTGATAACGTTTTGATAGATTTATAAAATATATTTTACAATAATTTAATATTTTGTTTGGTAATGTTTTCTTTCTCTTTGTGGTATTACTTCACATTCTTTGTTCCTGGATTTCCCCAAGAGCAAGCGCCATCGTGTTTTAATGTAACAACTTCATTCACTTTAGAAAACCTGTATGATAAATAGATAAATAAATATGAATTATGTAATTAATTAAATAAATAAATAATTAATCACTTAAAACAATATTGAAACAAAAATAAAGTAAGTAAGTATATAGCTAAATATTATATGCCTTTCTGAGGGTTGAACATTTATTTATGATCAGTCAGGGTCGATTAATTTAAACTCTGATAAAGTGTTTATGTATATTTCACGGAGTAACCTCGTAGCAGCAGCATTTGAATATAGGAAAAGATATTTTTGTATCCTTTGACATCGGTCTCCTATAGAACCAAGGTGAAGCAGAGGAACCAATTGGGCATCCGAATGTATAAGTAATCCCAGCAAGCTATCAATTTACGGATCAATTGTGATACGTAAACATGATTTTTCTCCATCTTATATATCCTCAGATGTTGGTTCATCATAGAGTTTTGTTTTGTCTTCCGTTATCTGGTTCGACACACTGAATTGGAAATTGGAAGCGCGACGGATATGCTTTGGCCGGCGGGAACCATTTCATCCCCGGAGCACCTGGGTTCACTTTTATAACGACTTCAGTTCGCATTGTTAATTGATATTCAGTAGTGTTTGTGTTTTCGTGTTTTAAATGTTGTCTGTTTTTGTCCTGTCCTTGTTTGTGTTAACTGGTTTTGTCTTTATCATTTCGGACATTCTGATTCCCCATTGGTACCTCTGCTTCCCCGCATAGCTTGAGAGGACGGAAAATTGCTACATTAGAATGTGAAGTTGACAATTGGAAAGTTGAAGTCATCCGTTATGTCATAGAACTTTGATACAAATTTCGAGATGAAGAAGTTAGTCTTCGAGGTGTTTTGTCTGTTAGATTCAAATGAAGTTATAGTGTTGTTGTTTTAACTGCTTTTATTCAATGTTTCCAAAATATTTTTTTTTCGTACATGTACAGATATAGAACTTATATTAGAACCAGGAGCTTGAGATAAAGGACACAACGGATTCTAGGAAGTCTGCTTCATATTTAGATCTACATCTAGAAATTGACTCACCAGGAAGACTTTCAACAAGCACTATGAACCAAAAAAAAATACTGTCTATACCAGACACAGTCATTTTTTTACTGCCTTACATTGCTATTTACTGTGAAACTACTGCCAAACAACAGTGAATTACCATTATCACCCTATACAATCAAGGACAGTTTGTGACAGTGATTACCTTCCGCCTATAATGCACTGTCCTACATTGGCCTGCACTGTCCGACATTGGTACAGTTTCTCATAGATCTTGACAGACTTTACCTGGATTGTTAATCACTGTCCTAAATTGTTACAATTTTAAGCAGTAGTTAACAATTTTACTTGTATTGTTTATCACTGTCCTGATCTGTAACAATTTTGCACAGCAGTTGACAATTTTTCTTGACCTATTATGCACTGTCCACCATTGCCATAGTAAAAAGCAGTTCTTGACAAGATATCCACTAACTGTTAGGTACTGTTGTGAATTGCTGCAGGAAATATTAGGTCATGACAGATTTGTGTTTTCTGTCTTGAACTGTCATAAATTTAAGCAGGAAATAATAGATGGTAACAACTCAAAACGGTCTCTTATTTACTGTCCTTTATTTTGTGAGTTTTTGGCGAAGACGAGATTATTTTTATTTTTATTTAATTATTATGCTTTAAATGCTTTGTACATAGAATCTTTTATAACCTAGCCCGCCACACCGAATGCGCGAGTTCTATGGGTTTTTTATTTTTATTTTCACATATTTTTCTATCAGAATCAGAACCACAAATTTATAACTGTCACATGATTCGTAAAGCCACCTGGGAAAATCTTCTGTTTAAAACACGAAAGCAACTTTTCTGACACAAGATCTTAAAATCGCTGAAAAAAGATTAATTAATATCTTGTTTAAACATCGTCATGCATAAGATAAAATATGCCGTTCTTACACTTACGTTTTCAATGTCAATTTTAAAACTCGGAAATAATTATTTTTATAATTTTTATGTCAGTAATAAAAAACCCACTACAAATAATAAAAGAAACTAGAAGGAAAATGTGTTTCTGAGCTATGGGTGAACCGCCCGTACTTAAAGTATCGCCACCCCACCCCTCAAACATGAAGTTCTTAGTGACCTAAATTTAAGTGGGCGGTAGCAGTACACACCTATAGTGTTTAAATATTATTGTCTCCAAACATGCATCGAACATTAAGTAAACAAAGAAATAAGCCATAGTCGTTCATGTGTAAAATATAGGACGCAGTGACCTATTTTCAAGTGGAAGGTGAGTTTCTATTCAAATCAAAATCTAGTATTGAAATATCATCAATGATCATGATCACTGGCATCCACTATGTAGTATTCAAGATCACCAAAGTGTTACAGATACACCGATGATTGGATGCACGGACGCACAAGCATAAGAATATAGCTCTAGCCAACATACATAACTATTAAAGCAATGAAAAAACTTCTTTTCCGTGTTAAATGTATCTTTCAATATGATAAATAATTTTATTTATAGCCTTAATGTTTCTAATTGTCAAATTACAGGTCTGTGGTTCTCTTAAGATAAAAATTAAAACGGGTCTTAAATTCCCTAGACTTACTCAATAGTTAAAATACATCCTTACCACACTTGTACATACGCCTTTTACGCTTTTACCATTTGCCTGCGGATCGCTATATTCTCCGCTTTGTATACTTATTTATTTCTGGGAAATAAATCTATCTTGATAAAATATTTTGGCAGCAGAGGTTATATCTGCAATATAAAATTATGCTAATAAACAATAAATAATAAACTATTTTGTCTCTTTACCTTTAAAAAATAATATTTTTTCCGACCAAAACATAATATTACCCCCCTTTTCTAAATTAAGTTAAATGGTCCGCCCCTGAGTCCGGTCTACATTATCTAAACATTATTTAGACGCATTTGTAAATTAACAAGTTACGCAATACTGTCGTGAAAATGTCTTGATGGGTATCCTGCTGTGTGTGACCAGGCAGTAGACAGGATGTTTATTGTGAACGACATGTATATTACTTAATACCTGCATGTCTGTCTAGGTAGCAGGTTAATTGGCCAAACGCTTACCTGAGGCAGTATACACTCAGAGGAGAGAGTTCAGAGTTTTAGAAAATCATCACTTTTACTTTAAACATTTAACGCAGTAAAATGCATGCACTTGACAAGAAATGAAAGTACTTTATGGATGTACACATACTTCTTATTCGTTCCGTTTTGTATAACAATAATTTAAAAAGTGATAAACACTTAATACAATCAAACATCACATTATTTTATATGGATGCATTGACTAAGAACTTGTCATGAAAGATCGATTCTACTATAAGACCCCTTCCAATCTAATCATACAAAATCTAAGTAGACATAAGCTAATCAAACTTATTTTTTCTTGAGAGAGGTGAGCACACACATGTCTTATTGCTTAATATTCTTCTTTAAAAGTATTTTTTTTACTCTCATACCCCTCCATATGCACATCATTTTTGCAAGTTTTATGAAAATTAATTGTGTGATATAGATCTATTAGGAGGTGTGAATAGATATAGATATATCACCTCCAAAATTTTATTACGCTGGCTCAAGAATTGGGCAAATATATCACACAAGATTGCGTATGAATTGCTCTTCATTAAATGAACACCTTTTCCTGCGCAACCTCATTGATTCTCCCAATTGTATATGTGGACATATAGAGTCAACTGCTCATTTTTTACTTATTTGTAACAGATACAACCATATTAGAGACCATACTATTTGATTAATCTAATGTTTGAATAAGTTAAAAAAACATGTTTTTTTTAATTAAGCTTCTTTAGTTGTAAAAATAGTCCTGTGTTAAAAATAATTTTGTATAAAAGGAATTAATATTCTGTGAAATATTCCTTTGAATTGGTATGATGAGTTTAAATGTTTATTGTGCAAGAAGTTTTGACATGTTTATTGTAACCACAAAAATCAACAAGCCGTACGTGTATTCTGATACTTAAATGCACCCAAGGACGCAAATTATTTTATTTAAAATAATTCTGAATTAAAAAACTCATAATCAATCAAGAAACTAATACTGGTACATGTACATATAATATATATCATTTTTTTTTGCATTCCAAATTTACTATTTTAGTTATAAATTTTAATTCTAATTCTTTATCTAGCCTTTATTTGTATCATTGAACAATATCATAATCATTCATCAGATATTTTTCATTAAACATTGTATGACCTTACCCAAGTCCGTCTTCAGACCTAAGTTGAGTCATGTTTTCGAAGGTCTCTCAATTTGGGATACTCCGTAATTTTTCTCCTTACTTTAGGCACCTGACGTTCAAAATGTATTTCAACCCTATTAATGATCTTAATTATTAATTCTTAAAAACGAATCTAGTCATACCTAAGCAAGAAAATTAAACACCAATATTTTGGCAGGAAAAGATTTTGAAGGATTTATATCATTAAATCAAATTACATTAGAAATGTTTTAAATTGAATTATATATATGTATGGTCGGAATATAATATATTATTTTCTGTAAGTATTACTTCATTGGCTTTATTTTTCTTCATATGTTCGGGTCCGGTAGCGGAATTGGCCCGCAGCAGAGTCTAGTTTGCCGTAAGAGGCGACTAAGGGTCTTGAGTTTCTGATTTTGCCAGTGCGACAAAGTGTGTATCCTTGGTGGGTGAATTGGTTGACCCTCGTCCGCGGGTGTTTCAGGTCTAAAATACGGAAATCCTTACCGCTGACCATAGTAAGCCAACGTTTGTTGAGAGTGTCACGCTTCATGCACGTAAAAGACCCCTTTGTTGACCGCCAAGAAGAGCACAACACAGGGTAAATTTTTCTACCCACCTCTCCCATTTTCTTGTGGTCTTTAAAATTTGAATATTTGATATCCCCCTTTCTCATCATCATTTCATGTTCATTTTATCATCTTTTTCATGTTCATCGCTTTTAAATAACCTATATAGCGTTGCAAGGGCGTAAAACACCAACTCACTCTTCATATGTTCACAGTTTTAATTTCTTAACAAAAACTAACACAAGTAATAATATATTATATTTATTGATTATCTATTGAAATGCATAGTCATGCCTTTATACCAGCTGTCGTTTTATAATAAAAAAATCTGTCAAAGTCAAAAATTGCCGGATTTCGTTAAACAGGAAGTAGGTGAGCGACAGATCTGAAATCAAATCCCACGTTATGGGACCCCACCCTGATGCTGTATACCAAATATCAAGTGGCTGTGATCAGTAGTTACTGAGAAAACTGTTACGAAAAATATTTCCCCGCCCGCACGCCGCCCGCCCGCCCGCCTGACATTCACCATTTTAAAACCCGGATTTTTCACTCCGTGAAATCCGGCCAATTAAAGTAAGGATTGCCTGAGTTAAGAAGTTACTAGGAATACTTCGAAAACACCCTAAGTATTTCTTAAGTCATTCCTAGATGTTTCCGTTAGTCTGTCTAAGAACTTTTAGCCTCGGATCTAGCAAAAACGTACAAAATTGATTTGTCACTCCCTGCATTTGTAGTTTTTTTTTTTAGAAATTTTTTAAACCATGAATCATATTTCAACATGTAAAAGTCCTTCACATGAGCCATGATTAATAATAAATTTGAATAAAAAAGAAAGAGCAAAATATGGAACTTCTTTTTCAAGAAAAAGTAGCATTCCTAGATGTTTCCGTTAGTCTGTCTAAGAACTTTTAGCCTCGGATCTAGCAAAAACGTACAAAATTGATTTGTCACTCCCTGCATTTGTAGGTTTTTTTTTAAAGAAATTTTTTAAAACATCAATCATATTTCAACATGTAAAAGTCCTTCAAATGAGCCATGATTAATAATAAATTTGAAAAAAAAAAGAAAGAGCAAAATATGGAACTTCTTTTTCAAGAAAAAGTAGCGAAAACATATCATGAATGTAGAATTGGTCGCGACATGAATTCCACATCTCATTTTTTTATGATTGATAGGCCGGCACATGTCAGCCAGTAAATGGCGCCTTTATTTTGGCAATAAAGTATATTTGATTTGATTTGATTTGATAGGCAAAGTGTTTTTCCGAATCTAGGTGCTTTCGTCGAGGTCCGCTATCAAGAATGCATTTTCAGAGAAAAAAACATTTTCTGAAAATCTAGATGCTTTCTTCGAGGTCCGCCATCGCATTCCGAGAAAAACAAATCGGCCTCACGAATTATCCATTTTATAGCTTGAAACTTTGTTGACGTGTTATAGTGTTTTGTTTGGTTATTTCAATTTATTTTTTAATTTGGTTATTTTGTGTGGTCTCAAGCGTCAACATTCAGCATTATTGTCAAAATGAGGTCTTGTTCAAAATCTATGAAGACTACCAAGAAAGTTTTTAAAAAATTTTATTTTAATGAATGGCGATTAATTCTACAAAAGACCTAGTGCAAAAGGCAAAAAAAATGTTTCAAACCCATCTTCAGTCGATAAATTAAGTTCAGTGTGTAAAGCCGAATTGTTGGAAGGTTATTTTACAATTTTTTTCTGGCAAAAGAACGCGTGCAACTGTCCCGGGGCCACTGTCCTCTATCAAGCAGGAGTAACAGAGCAAGATATCTGGTCAAGAACCGACAATCGCTCAGTAGAAAGCATTAGAAAATATAAACGTCCGTCTGTTCTGTTTACTGGAATGCCATCACTTAGCATCCGATGTTCAATTTCTACTTTTGGGTACAAGCGTCTCCTTCGAGTCTCATATTGGTGAAACTGTAGCACTTGGTAGTGTGTTTACGTGGTTGGGAAATTAAAGCAACGACCATTTGATTTTCTGGGGGGGGGGGCTGGGAATTTCACCCGAGCCGGGAATTTTTTTCGACCGCTGCGCGGGCCAGCTTTTTTTTCCCCATACACTCAATGCTAGAAAATTTTGTTCATAAAATCTCTTTTTTTTCTAATGCGCAAAATGAGGACCAGATTATTTTTTTCGCCCTTTAAGCTGGCCAGACCATTTCTAGGCCAAAAATCAGAGCCATAATATTTTTTTTTATTCCAGCCCCCCCTCCCCGAAAATCAAATGGTCGATGCCAAATCAAATGTGTCGAAATTCTTACACGGGTTATGTACAGATTTGTATAGAAATTAAATTCATATATGGTATATGGACACCACCTTGAAATATAAAATATTTTTTGTCAGCTGTAAACGTTAATGTGATATTAGGCATAAGGATAAGAGGTTACATGTGTGCTCTATAAAGTTGTGTTAGAGGAGTTCCTTTCGTTATTTTGAATATAGGAGTATTTCCGGGTTGCTTATAAACTTGTGGTTTTGATTCCGATTCTAATACAAAGATATGTGCAAATAAAACACATAGGTTATTATTAATAAAAATATTCTTGTCGCCGCCAAAAACTAACAAAATGAAGGACAGTAAATAATAAACCATTATAAACTGTTACAATCTATTATTTCCTGCTTAAGTTCATGACAGTTCAAGACAGAAAATACAAATCTGTCGTGACCTAATATTTCCTGCAGCAATTCACAACAGTACCTAACAGTTAGTGGATATCTTGTCAAGAACTGCCTTTTACTATGGCAATGGTGGACAGTGCATAATAGGTCAAGAAAAATTGTCAACTGCTGTGCAAAATTGTTACGGACCAGGACAGTGATAAACAATACAGGTAAAATTGTTAACTACTGCCCAAAATTTTAACAATTTAGGACAGTGATTAACAATCCAGGTAAAGTATGTCACGATCTATGAGAAACTGTACCAATGTCGGACAGTGCAGGCCAATGTTGGACAGTGCATTATAGGCGGAAGGTAATCACTGTTACAAACTGTCCTTGATTGTATAGGGTGATAATGGTAATTCACTGTTGTTTGGCAATAGTTTCACAGTAAATAGCAGTGTAAGGCAGTAAAAAAATGACTGTGTCTGGTTTAGACAGTATTTTTTTTTGGTTCATAGTGTTAAGGCTCTATGACAAACGTGATGACTTCAACTTTCCAATCGTCATCTTTCCCTTCTTGTGTAGCAACATTCCGTCCGCTCCAGCTTATGGAGTTTACGTATCTCAATTGATTCGTAACTCCAGAGCGTGCGGGACTTACATCGATTTCCTTAGCACTGCGACACGTCTGAAGCCAAAATTGCTCACACAGGGTTATGTTGCTCCTCGGTTGCTGTCTTCACTCAAGAAATTTTACGGCGGACATCATGCACTTATAGACAAATATGGGATTTCGATCTCTCAGATGAGTGCAGATGTTGGTTTGTCATAGGGTGTTGTTTTGTCTTTACCAGATTCGACACGCTGAATGGACAATTGGCAACGCGACGGGTGTGCTATAGCAAGCAGGAACTGCTTACTCTTCCGGAGCACCTGAGTTCACTCTTGTTTCGACTGGAGTTCGCGTTGTTGATTGATATTCAGTTATTTTGTGTTTCCATGTTTTACATGTTGTCTGTTTTTGTCCCGTTCCTGTTGGTGTTTACTGGTTTTGTCTCTGCCCTTTCGGACTTTTGATATTCGGATACCCCATTGGTACCTCTGTTTCTTATACACGCAACAAAGTATTAATATAAGGCAAAGCTTTTATTTTAACATTTTTCGCTGGTTTAGCCTTTTTTGCAAATTAATCCAAGATAACATCAGAGATCATTCTGCACGCGATTGTACGCTGAGTTACTCTTTAAAATGAAATTCAAGATGATGTCGGGTATCTTTTTTGCGCAACTGTACCATGGTACCATGATACATTGCATTTATCATATATTATATACTGATACGTGAAAAACATTACCTTAAAAGCTCGCGTAGATACAAAATAAAATCAATTCCATTGATTATTTGGAAAAAAGGGACGATATAGTCTTTGACGATGTATTAATATTTACCGCCATGTTATTTTCGCATTTTCAAGAACTTCCGAAAAATCAAAATGTTTCAGACAGAACATTTTTTCTTCCCTGGTATTCTGACAGGCTTCCTACTTTAAAGAGCTCGCTACGCTTCTATCATACAGATACAGATACAGATATTTTTATTAAACCAATTAATGGTGCCCAAACTCTGAGCGATTACAATTAAAGAAAATAATAAACATATATGATTTGAATATGAAATGGGATTGCCCGAATAGCTTGCGAAGATTACAAATTAAAATCAGTTTAATGGGTCGATTGTCGATGTGATTGTATTTTGCGCCATTTTTCTGCGCATATGCAGTCTTTTTCTTTCTCCAGATAATCCGAACGAAGAAGATTTTAAGGACGGTATTCTGGGTCTCCTGCAATTTGGCATACCCTGAACATAAGTGAGCTCGCTTCGCTCGCATTATAAACACTATATAAACATGAAAATGAAAAAAATACAAATTTTGTTCTAAGAATATAAGGAATTACAATGTATAACTTACTCGCAGGCAGCAATCTCAAAGGTACATTTGTTTCCATAAGTTCTTCCGTTTGAAGCACAAACCGGCATGTAGTTAAAGTGACACATTTTTGAACATTCATCAGCAAACACTGTAAAATATAAGCAACATTAAAATGTACTAGATAAATGATGGAGAACAGGAAAAACTTAATCCTGGTAAACCCAACGTCCTAGTTTATAAAAGAGAATTCGTGAGACTCTAATATGATATGGCAGATATATTGGAGTCTTTTCTCACTCTTAATTTAATTGTCTTTTTAAATAATGAAAATTGAACTTTCCTACTAAAAATTAAAATGAATCCATATGGAAACATACATCACCCATGTTCGGCAACTTTTTTTTTAACTTTATCCTTTTTTTAGACTAAATAAAAGAATATGCTGTATATCTAAAAGACTTTATTAAAAACATCATGACTTACCTGTAGCGAAACATAGCAAAACAATAACAAACTTCATTGTTGGTGTCTTTTGCACTAGAGACAAGACTTGGCACAGCTGATAACGGTAACGATAACCTTTTGGCACAGGTTGTTAAAGTTCAGTGTAGATTAATAGTGCTGGTTTTCATGGTATGCAATCCTATAGATAATAAAGATGAGTTTAATTTCAATCCAGGGCCAATTCAAAAACAGCGAGCAGCGACCGCTGGTCACATTAAAGGCTGCTGTCTGTTTTCCATTGTGATTTTTAAATTTACGTTTTTATTGTAGGTTGTGTCGCGTACACTTATTCCACATCTCATTTACTTCTATTCCATTGTATAACATCTTGTTAATGATGTTTAAAGTTTTCAAGACTTTGAGCTTATTAAATGTCAACTTGGGTAAAATCAAGAAAAAGAAAATAACCCCCACGTGAAATTATAAGTTCAATACATAAGTTCTTGGAAAAGACCGGCTGATCTTTCACGAATGATAGAATTTTTCAGTCTTTTTGCGAGTGGAGCGCAGCGGAACGAGTTAAAAGACCCCAAAAAATTCTATCAAGAGTGAAAGATCATTGCCGGTTTTCCAAGAACGCGTGTAGGTACCTATTTCTTCCGTAAGAAATTAAATTTTATATTCTGAAACCTTAGAGGACTTCATTCTAAAAACCGAAAGTATAAAATAACAGTGCATTTCATTGGTCGACATCATCGATCAATATCAGTACCGGCGGTTATTATTGGATAATTGACCAGTGTGAGATCGCTGCACGTGCTCGCATCTCAACCTGGTCATCTCACACTGAAAAGAGTCATTTACGGAAGAATGTAAGATCCTGTTAAAAATTTCAGTACAGGTAGATCTGAAGCTGCTCATCACTATTAACTAGCCATTCCTTTGATATAAATAACCGAGTTCTTTGCACAAAATGCAAATTAGTCTTAGTTATATTTTAGCCATGGCATATTTTAAAACCAATCAAATTACATCACACTAGTTCTTTTCTCCTTCCTTCGCAGTAACCTATTCTTGTCATGAAATAATGGCCGAATATTAATCAATAGTATTACTAAGATTCTTGATGAAATTTTCATTTCAATTAATTGTCAAAATTTTGTTACAAAATAAATTTCTAAATGATTATTTCGTTTTTATCAGACATTCAGTTAACGATGCAATATCTTAATCTATCTCCTGCGCATACTCATATTCACTGCGTTATCACTACGCTTATACGGATTAGTCTGAAAGAATGAGATTGTATCTTTATTTTAATCTTGGATTTAACAATTCGTGTATTAAGGATACCTTCACACAGAAGGGTAGAAATATTGTTTTCTAAATTATAAAAAATGCTATACATGAAGCTAAAAATTGATTTAAATATATATGTGTCCTATACCTCAAGTGAGTAGAAAGGCATTTAAGTGTTTTTTCATTGAAAGTAAAATAAGCTAAAAATGTTATATATTCATGGGCTCGTTTATGAGATAGTTAAATTGTTTTCCATAGGTTTTGCAGAAATGAGAAAAAAATATGAAACCGTGTAAATATTCTCAATGACCCAATATATCTATTATTTACTGGGGTTACTGGGAAAAAAATCTATCTTTATACTATTGAATGATCAGAGTTTTCCAAAAATATAAAAAGTCTCAAAATGCCCTGCAAAAATCCGTTAAAAACGTGAGTCTTTGTAATGTATATTGTTTCTAATCCCGTTTATGTCAGTGCTGGGTCAGCTTTCGATGTTCAAAGTGGTTTTATTTATTTTCTTTTTATTCATTTGCTATTATCAATTGTTAATCTTCGACATATGCATATACCTATCAACCATTTTTTTGCACCCCTCCCTTCCTCTGTAAGTAAAATGATCGGTTCCTAAATGTCGGACATTTAAAAGGTATTGTCAAAATGATAAACGCGAAAATACAGGGTACATACACAAACCAACTAAGCTGCAATCTGCAATGCAAACTCACGTAAAAAGTGCTGCGAAAAGGTAAGGCTAATAACGTTAATAACAAAACAATGTCAAATATCTAAGAAAAAATACAAATCAAGGAAGACGTACCTGAAAAATTGAAGATCAGGAACAGGTTCCTGAATTACACTCCATATTGAATATATCAGCTTGGTCTTAGATTTGCTGTTACGCCATTTTATATATGTATTCCAGTAAATTCATGTAATCAGTAAAACCGTGAATTTCCTAAATTGTTCAATAAATTCGCTTTTTTTCTGGACGATTGAAGAAAAACGTGAATTTCCTGAGTTGATCACGTCATATGTGTATTCACTGATTTTTTTTCTTTCATAACATTTTTTCTTTTTTTTTACTTATAATTTATCATTGTGGCATATGATTTCTTTATATCTAGGCTCTTTTTTGAACATACATATAGCATCTGTAATTGTCATGTATTCCATTACTGTAAACTAAATGTTATTATTCATGTATAAAATCATTGTAATGACGCTGTACTCTAAGGGACCTTCCTTGAAAAAAATAAATAATGTCTATTGTCTAATGTCTATTCTACACGAATTTACTAGCTTGATATGTTTGTTGACACTAAATTTAGTATTTAACTTCGGTGATAGAATAAATTTGAAACAATGTGATTAATAAACAAACAGTTCTTTGAAAGGTAGTAGTTGTTCTATACTTGTCAATGATATATGTTATATCTCAGAAATCTTCAGACTTGACATATTTAAATGTATAATTGTGTTATTAGCTAGATATCGTGATTCTGTCCATCCCTCTTTTTTACGCGCGGCGGTCAAAACTTTATCTTAATGGGTTTTATGTCCCTTTACCCTATGCATGTACTTCATCATTTAATATTTCATGTTTATTTTGTTCATTTGCCTGATACAGCCGAATTCACAGTGCTTGGTAAATTAAAGACGCAATATACTATTATTAAGTTGTCAAATTTCTTCAATATGTTTGGATGAGTATCTGTTATATTTCATGAAGATATGAATGAAATATTGCCTTGCAAAATTAAACAAAAATAAACTTGATAAATTAATTTCTATTAGAAATAATATTGTTTTGCTTACTGTATGGTTTTTGTATAAACTTGAATACAAATTTGACCCACAAAATTATTATTTACAAAGTTCCATCTACCAAATAAGCATCAGTAAAAACTTCTCATCAAAAGATTTGAAAGTTCGTGAATTCATTGACCATTTTAGTAATGAATTCATTTACTGAGTGACTTAGTAAATCCACGTATTTGCTTAATTCAGTAAAAAAAACACGTATTTACTGATTACAAAATGTACTATAACTAAAAATATAATACATGTAATGCTTTAAAATAGTCATCTTTATTATATAATTATAATTCCACGTAACAATTTAAATATTGGCTTGCAAACAATGCCGTTTAGTTATGCGAATCAATTTAAAGCATTGTTGATGAAAAATGCATTTATCTCAATAAATGATCAAGTTGTGGGTTATTTACCGATGTAATTTAAATTAAGGCACAAATACGCAGATAAGTTTTTGGGTTAAACTTCAGCGTTAAAAGCACGGTTTGGGCCAAAATGTTAAAATTCAGTCAATTCTGAAAATGAGGAATCTGATTTTAATAATTGGAGTAATGTTATTTTTTGTGGACCAAGTAAGTTTACTAGCATTGAAGAATAACAAATAACAAATATAAATACGGAAACACAAAAACTAATCAATATTAATATAGTCGTAACGAAAGTGAGCTAAAGTGCCCCGAAAGAGTAAGCAGACCTTGCTTGCTATAGCACACACGTCGCTTTATTCATTAAAAGATAATAAAGGTTTTTACGGAACTTTTTGTTTTCGTTCCATATATTTTTGTCTTCGATGCAACGCAAATGTTTTTCGTACAGTCCCTAAATGGTAAAAGCTTCCCAATCTATAGTAAATGGGGGGGGGATGGTAAATGGGGATGGGGATGGGGATGGTAAATGGTATATGGGGAATAGCATAGTGTATGGGGATGGTGTATGGGCAATAGTATCGTGTATGGGGATGGGGATCGTAAATGGGGATGGTAAATGGGGAATGGGGATGGTAAATGGTAAATCGAATTTGATTGGTCTACCGTAAATGGGGATGGTAAATGATATAATAATAGAATAATTGTAAATCTATTTGGTCATGATACGGTAGATGTCTGTTGCATTAAATATATAAAATGATCATATTGATATTACTATGTGTACACGAGGACGATAATGAAAACAATGAAAAATTATTTACATTAAGATTTTAATTCGGAGTATTTTAGTTAATATTGAATAATAATATATAGCATTTAAGAAAAAAAGCAACGATATTAGACCTGATACGTTTTTCTATTAGATTTAAAAACTTTTGTGCCCAGAAAATTGAAAATATACATAGCCATATGCATAAATGTATCAATTACGTACTTCAAAAATAAGGTCCATAGATTAAGAAACTATAACATGTATAATGAAAATTTGTTTGCATAAGAGTATTAAGAACACACTTGCAAGTTTTATATTTAGAAAATTAGTTACTCAAGTAAAGACTGATATTTGAGTTCCAAATTATATGCCAGTTTAATAAAATTGATAAGAAATTGATTGCGAAACAAGTTTTTTCATTAGATTTGAAACATATATGCTAAGATAAGTTGAAAATATACATAGCCATGTGCATACATGTATCAATTATTTCAAAAATAAGGTTCATAGTTAAGAAACTATAATGAAAATTGGTTTGCATAGGAGTATTAAGATCACACTTGCAATTGTTATATGTAGAATATTAGTTACTCAAGTAAAATTGATATTTGAGCTCCAAATTATATGCCGGCTTAATAAAATTGACAAGAAATTGATTGCGAAACAAGTTTTTTTCATTAGATTTGAAACATATATGCTTAGATAAACTAAAAATATAAATATGTTGACTTTTATACAGGTTATGACTAGACTTATATGTCATACATTGGATGTAATTAGAAAAGTTCAAGATCATTTTTTTACTAAAAAGTTGCGTAATATATTATAATTATTATTATAGACATTATAATTATGTTGCTTAGATTTTGAATAACATGGTTTTATTAAAAGATGATAATAACAGCTTTAGTTATTACTAAAATGAATCATTTTCAATTTATTATTTAATATTGAAAATATTAAAATGTGATAGTAAATTTTGTGTTATGAAAATAAGTTATAGTTATAATTTCTATGTCACCCGTATGTTATTTATACATGTAAACTAAATAAAAAAACATTAATAGATATTTAAACTATTAAATATCGTAATAATTTCCTCAAAACAAATTAATACATGTATTATCGATAAAAATAAACAAATGCATTATGGGTATGGGGAATATATAATGGTAAATGGGGATGGGGATGGTAAATCGTGTATGGGGATGGGGACGCGAATGGTACATGGTGTATTGGGATGGGGATGGTACATGGTGTATGGGGATGGAAATAGTATATGGTGTATGGGGATGGTAAATGGTGTGATGGTAAACGGGGAGAGAGGGAAGCTTTTACCATACAGGTACTGTAAATATACATGTATAGAAGATGTAATGAGATATGGAATACAATCAACAGTCATGGCAATATATACATATGTATAAACCAACAGTCTTCAATATGAACACTGACCGTTGATCGCCGTTTTGCAATTTGCCCTTGATTAAAAATACAATGCGAAAGATTCAAAACCAAAATCCTAAAATGTTAATGAAAAATTGTAGACTTTCGATATTTGGTAAGCCGCATCCGGTAGAAGTCTCACATGTTTGGATGCATTTTCATGTTGTTTTACTTCTGTTCAAATTCCCGACTTTTTTACTACGCGGGGAACTCACAGAAATTATGTTCGGTTACCGTAAACGTCTCTGATTTGTTATGAATACTATATTGGTTATTCAAAAGCCCTTATGAAGCCCTGTGAGTAGAATATTTATTTCTGTTTTTGTTTGTCTTTATATCAATCAACCACTTGTATTGTTATCATATAAGCGTTTTACGTATTGCATCATCTTGATCTGTAACTAATTTACACCATGATTCACCTGCTTTTTAATGACCATTTTTGTCTGATCTTTCTGAATTCTATTTTCACCTTTTGTTTCATTTTCACATAGGTTGAGTTTTACTCTGATTCTTCTTATTGTTTTTACTCCTGTCCGTCCATATAGAAATTCCGTCAAGCATTATAATCCACCGGGTATAAGCGTTACCGCGGGAGAGTCGCTAAAACGTAGGGGAGAGTCGCTTTGAACGTAGGGGAGAGTCGATATTTGACCCAGATCGGAGCAAACCAGGTATGTAAACGATAAAATAATCTATTTTCATTGATCAAATGTTACAAATAAATATTGCACGGAACATGAGAATTATTTAAGAATGTGTGCACGCTAAAATTACCTCCAAGAACCTTCCATTTCATACCAAACACCTCGAACTTTTCTGGGCGGTCAGTGTAAATTTGGTGACATTGCATCTTAAAATCTGATTTTCAATGCCTGTACCAAGTCAGGACCATTGCGATCCATCAGTTCTCTGGTATGACTGATTCGTTTTTGTCATTTTCTCTGGACTGTGAGATTGATCATTCAAGTTCGGTAGTTTTGTTATTACCTTTATTTCTCCACAATAAATACATTATATGACAATCGCATGCACTCAGTACATGCGCAAGATTGATATCTAGAAGATACTGTTACCCTTTACAAAGTCATAATATAATTTTATTCAACAACAAAGTAAGTGCCGTAGGGGAGAGTCGATTCGAATTGTATTGAACGTAGGGGAGAGTCGATTTGGATTGTTGTGAACATAGAAGAGAGTTGCATTATACTAGTATTGGCTTTCAATCATTTTTTTTACAACAAACGTTGCAAAAGCTTAAAAAAGGTATCATAGGATTATGTTATGGTTTTTATGTACGTGTTGTCAGATGTTAAAAACCTGCATTTTCAATGTTAACAGCATATAATTATGTAGGGCTGTGACCACTTCCAGCCCCTTGCTCAATTTTTCGGCACCTAGTCCTTCAGGCAATATATAACGCCCTCGTTGATCCCGATCCCCCAGAAGCAGATAGACGGAAATCGATTAATGATCTTCTCCTATTTCTTATCTGATTCCTGGCTGAGATTGCGATCTTCCTTGTTCCCTTCTCAGTTGCGAATTTATCTATCTGTGCATCCGGGACCTTTTGTAAGTTAATCCGTAAAACAAAGTGACGGTTCTAAGGTGACGGCGAAATGGAATTTGGCGAATGAGGAGCTTAAAAGCTTCCCGTCTAACGTTCTGTTCAGATTTCCCAACAGTTGTATGGTGGTCACTGTATTCTGCATAAGGACTGAATTATGGTGATGTGTGGTCACTGTATTCTGCATAAGGATTGAATTATGGTGATGTGGATGGTGGACATCATTGAGTGGGAACTATACTTAATGGTTGTTATTTGATGTTCCATTTTAAGTGACTGATTAAACTTCCAAAAAAATTTTGTAATTGATACATGAAATTAATGTTTTATATGTATGACTTCATTTTTATAACCCCGCTTCGAAGAAGAGGGGGGTATACTGTTTTACCCTTGTCCGTCTGTCTGTGCGTCCGTCCGTCCGTAACAAAACTTCCGTCACAGTTTTCTAAGCAACTACATGAGATAGAGGTCTGTTATTTTGTATACAGCTTTATCCTATAGTACCATATGGTATATACTGATTTTATGCTCCTTGGTAGTCTACTTCCTGTTTACCGAATACTTAGGTTTTTACACGTAATAGACATAAATGCAAAATTTCCGTCACAGTTTCCCAAGCAACTAGATGAGATAGAGGTCTGACATTTTGTATACAGATTTATCATATAGTACTATATGGTGTATACCGATTTTATGCTCTTACATAGTCTACTCCCTTTTTACCGAATACTTAGGTTTTAACACATAATGGACATAAATGCAAAATTTCTGTCACAGTTTCCCAAGCAACTACATGAAATAGTGGTCTGATATTTTGTATACTGCTTTATCCTATAGTCTCATATGGTGTATAGTGATTTTATGTTCCTAGGTCAACTACTTCCTGTTATACAAGTATTTAAACGTGTATGCATGACTTAGTTTGGGGAGCAGGGGTATCACTAGTGAGCATAAGCTCACAGATTTACTTGTTTTTTACTTCTTAAATTTTCGTTTGTGGATATATAGATGTGCATCTTCGCTAACCAAGGGTTACGATCCGCCTACCCTGCCTTTAACGCTTTCCTCTCTGTCATTTTGGTGACCCCCTTTTTGGGGCACCTTGAGACTCTGAACCTCCCAGTATGTTTGAGGCTACTTTAGCAAATAGAGTTGCTACCTAAAAAAAATTTTTCGTGCGGTTGGGGACCAAAAAGATGTTCCCTGGGGGGTTCCTAAAGGGGGGAAGTCCCTCCTTTGGTCAGGGGGTAGAGGGGACAGCAATGCCCCCCGCCACCAGGAAAATTTTGTAACCCCCAGGACTGCGGCAATTGCTCCCAGAATTACTTCAAACGCCATATTTTTGAATAATTTAAAGTCAGAGACCCACTGGACATGTTGATATATATATAATTTTTTTAATTTAAAGGGCAAAAATTTGTTGGCAAATTGTGAAAAACTCTGATGGGTATTTATAGTCGTGACTAGGAGAAAGCCCCTCTGCATCGACTTATACCAACCGGTATAGACTCGCTATGTGCCATGGGTCGTCCAGCCCATGACACACCTCCGCCAGTGTTAGCTGCTCCAGAGTATCCTTTGTTGTCGCTGGAACAGTGTCCGTCTTGCACCACGGGGAGGTACTGGTCGGAATTTGCAAGACTTTTTTGTGAAAAAGGCCTTTTTGGACGTTTTATGGCCAACCTTGGTTACCATAGCAACCACAAAAATGGCAGTTGAGACCTGTTTCAAAAGAGCCTGGCCCAGTGAACAACCCAAATAAGTTTCAAAACCTTTGGATGATAAATAATTTTTTTACAGTATGTTCAATTTTTTCCCTAGCATGTTTTGCTAATTTTGACCATTTTCTAAAGGAAAGGGTTAACTTAAGCGGAACAACTCGAAAATTTTATGCAATTCAAATTCTGCTCGAAATCGAAATAATTTGACAGTCATTTTGTACTTAACAGGTATGACCAAATATTTTTTCAAACATGTAAAAGATTATCATCTGGAAACCTCGAAAGACAGACAGGACAGGCATGATGCACTACATAAGTAGGAAATAATTTATAGTGACTTTTGTTTGCTCATACTACCCCGGTATGATGCATACGTGCATGTATAAAGTTTTATGATGATCTCATAGTTCTCACATGGAAAACAGTTTTGACTAGAAGGTCTTAAATCTGATTTGGGACTGACGGGCGGACAGGCAGACTAGGACCCTATATATGAACATCTTCTTTCGTAGGTGGGACATGCAATTACTACCTTTTCTCATTACTGAACAAGAGGCTCACAGAACCTGGCACTAAGCTTAAAGGTCTCTTTTTATGAGCTAATACCATAATTAATAAGGGTCCATTGAAAGGGAACTTTTGAAAAGCTAAATGAGATGAAAGGTTAAGCGGGTTCTGCAATACTTGTCAAACTCTAGGACAAAAACCATAATAAGGCTTTTCTAGATCTTAACCCCTATTAGGGGTCATCTGACAGGATCGAACTAATGCAGACTTTTGTAGAACTCAGTGAGCTGTAGATTGAAGCAATCGACAGCTTTTCTCTATCTGCAGTATATTTTATTCTGTAGGGCAAAAACGTGAAAATCCGTTTTTTATTTACCTAAGCAGGCCTTAACCCCTATAAGAAGTCATTTGACATCTTCGACCAAAGAGAGAAGGTAGGTTGCACAAGGTAATTTCTATATCTTATATATTTTTTTATTTACAAGCCAAAACAGTTGTCTGACTCTCCGAGTCTATTTATAGAAACGGCGGCCATGTGTTTTCGATGGATCAAAAATCAGAACTCAAATTTTGTGCAGCAGGACACCCAAAGGGCTAATCATACCAAGTTTCATTGAATTCTGTACAGAAGCTTCAATGAAGATTTTTTTTAATGTTAACGGACGACGACCAATTGATGGTAATAGGTCACATGGACTTATCCTTGTTTAGAATGGGTCTATCTGTGACTATTTCAGGACTGTATTTCAATTATACGCATTTTATTTAGACCATGGGCCAAATTGCAGAACCGCAAGCAGCGCCTACTGGCGAAAGATACTTGCGGTTGTCCATTGTGGTTTTTCTAAATTACCGCTTGTTATTGAGCTGTGTCGCATACACTAATTCCACATCTCATTGTTTACTATTTTGTAGTTCCAGATAAGCTAAATAAAAAAAAAAACGTTCCTACAATTATGTCTCAAAAATGAACACCTATGAACGACATTAAAATAAATTTATATTTATACAATTTTGATAAAATTTAAACATCTTCGGCACAAATTCTTTTTGATGGTAGAATTTTTATTTCATCTTTTCTATCGCTTTGTCGAACTGGCAATACAACTGGAAGGTTCAATCAGCTTTGTTTACATGTACAATGTATTTCCAATATTAATATTCTTCTCCTTCACAGCTTTTTCTACTTTATCAAACGAATTATTTCTGAAAAAATAAAAACCATGACCATAATACTTTAGTCTTGGAAAAAAACAAAAAACAGAATGATTTCATAATATGCTAAAATAAGTAATTCTAATCTTAAATAAGAGATAATTAGACCTAACTTTGAAGTTCATATGACACAAGTGTTATAGTGTGTTTGTAAATTTTGTAAATAGTTATTTTAATGTTTTGAATTTGATTTTTTAGTTATTTTACTGTTACATTGATAAAAGTTTTTATACTGGACTTTGTGTTGGATTCCTTGGGTTAACTTTGGCTCAAGAGTTCTGATGTTATCTTGGCAGGTAGAGTCTCACAGGTAGAGTTTTGATATTGGACATACGAGTATGCAGTTAGAGATTTTAGTATCAACACGTACAATAAAACATTACATAATCCTATGAGACATTTCTCAAGATTTTGAATGCGTTTGTTGATATAAAATTTGATTGAAAGCCGATAAAATTCAACTCTCTTCTATGTTCACAACAATCCAAATATCGACTCTCCCCTACGTTCAATACAATTTGAATCGACTCTCCCCTACGGCACTCAAGTTGTTGTTGAAAAATTTACGAATAAAATTATATTATGACTTTGTCAAGGGTAACGGTGAAGTATCTCTTCTAGATATCAATCTTGCGCATGTACTGAGTGCATGCGATTGTCATTTAATGTATTTATTGTGGAGAAAATCAGATTTTAAGATGCAATGTCACCAAATTTACACTGACCGCCCGGAAAAGTTTGAGGTGTTTGGTATGAAATGGAAGGTTCTGTGATGTAATTTTAGCGTGTACACATTCTTGAATAATTGTAATGTTCCGTGCAATATTTATTTGTAACATTTGATCAATGAAAATAGATGATTTTATCGTTTACATACCTTGTGTGCTCCGATCTGGGTCAAATATCGACTCTCCCTTACGTTTTAGCGACTCTCCCGCGGTAACGCTTATACCCGGTGTAATCCATACAAATGAATAAAATTGCTCATAAATGACAAACAGTTTTCCGACGTGCCGACCAACTCCTATATCGCATTGGTTTTGCTTACTTTATTTAAACAAACCTCCTAATGTTTGTTTTATTTAGGTGTATCTACGATTTTGACGTATAAGGCAATTAAAAAAAAACTGAAACAAATGTTTAAAAGTTTCATTGAAAGACCTATGTATGTTAAAAGTATCCAGCGGGAGATAATAATGATATTTGATCATTTCATATAATATTATTATGTTCATGAGGTAAGTGATTAAATCTTTCCAGATTTATGCAGCTTATCTTTGTTTTTATATTCAGACTTATGCATGTGAATTAAATCAGTTTCAATGTGAAGATGGAACATGTATAACAGATACACTCAGATGTGATAGCTCATTTGATTGCCCAGACAATTCAGATGAACTTAACTGTAAGTAGTTTGATTTGATACAGTAGATGAACAAAAATGCAAGTAATTTGAATTGTATTAAGGAGTGATCACACATTCGAGTGAAATCAAATGAGATAAAGATAATTCATGTAACTCTGAAAATTAGAATTCCGGAATCGCGATGACAAGTTGGAATTCTTGTTTGTCCTGAATTCAATCAATTGTCAGTTTTAATTCCAATTTCTTCTAATTTGAGATAGATATCCGGATTTGCCCTAGGACGATTCTGAATCCTCATCACATATTGTTTTAATATTATTTCACAATAAAATATGAACATCTATTGTATTGCCTGTACAAAGTCAAAACCATTGTGGTCTTCATTTTTTCCGACATGTCTTCGCTGTTTTGTCTGTTCATTTCGACATTGAGATCGATACTCCAAGTAATGTGATTTTGTTTTTATTACTTTTGATTATTATTAAACATATTAGTTAAAAAAAATGAAGTGATCAGTTGTAATTGTACATATTGCAAAGGCCAGACTTTCTCTATAAACTTGTTTACCTGAAAATTTGTAAAAAAATACTTAGGATTAAAACTAAACTGAAAAAATAGCAAAATATAAAAAAAAAATTATATGCACTCTTTTGTCAAAAGAATAGGTTATAATTAACTGAACAACAAGGAGGATCAAGGATCGTCAAAGGGCAAAAATTTTAATCTCAATTTGCCCTAAAATAAATTGAAATTCCAATTTACACTGGATTACAAAAATCATATTTCCAATTTGTCCTTGGAGAAATCGAATATAAATTTGCCTTAGAATTCCGGATCGCCCTGGACTCTAATTTGCCCTGTTACATATACATATGTTGTTTATAAAATGCTTGTCTTATAAAGTCTATTGAATTATAATATGTTTTAAAGTGGTCGATTAAAACGCAAAAGATGAATTGAGTGTTGTTCTGAAAGGGAACTGTACATGAATTCAACTGTTCTTTAAGAAACAGACGTTTATTTAAGTGCACAGACCAATCTAATCAACTATATATAATTCAGAATTAATCTTTATTTTTCACCCGTCAAATAGTTTAATCTAAATTTGATCTTTTTCATTTGAGTGCAGAAACAGATTACTTTAATTTCTAGTAGAGCATTTCGTTCAACATGACATAGCAAACAATTTCCAAAGAAGTAAACAAATGCCAATGAAATAGAAAATACAACAAAGAGGCACCAATTAGGCATTCGAGAGTCAAAAGTTCGAAACGGCAACGACGAAACCGGTAAACACGGACAACAACAGCTCATAGAAACACAAAACACAAAATCAACCGAACAGAAATCATCAATGCGAACTCAAGTCGTAACAAGAGTGAACTCAGGTACTCCGGAAGAGTAAGCGGTTTCTGTCTGCCATAGCACACCCGTCGTGTTGCTACTTTCGAATTCAGTGTGTCAAATCCAGTAAAGGAAGACAAAACGAATTTCTACGGCAAACCAACATCTGCAATCATTTGTTAGATATAAATCCCATATCTGTCTACGAGTGCACGTTGTATACCGTAACCTTTCTTGAGTGAAGACAACAACCGTGAAGCAACATAACCCTGTGTCAGCAATTTCTGTGTAAAACGTGATGCTCTGCCAAGGAAATCGATTTTATTCCCGCAAGCTCTGGAAGTAACGAATCAACTGTGACACGAACACTCCATAAGCAGGGGCGGACGGACTGTTGCTACTCAAAAAGGCAAAGATGACGATTGGAAAGTTGAAGTCATCACGTTTGTCATGGAGCTTTGTTGAAAGTCTTCCTTGAGATTTAATTTCGAGATGTAGATCCAAATATGAAGCAGACTTCCTAGAATCCGTTTTGTCCTTTATCTCAAATTCCTGAGGATATATCATATGGAGAAAGTCCCAAAATAGAGAAATGTTTAGTTAAAAGACATCATCAATAAACCGGATCGTGAGGTTAAAAAAGCGAGCAAGTCTACGATCTTTTTTGTCTAGAAGAGATTGTAAGAAGTCTGCTTCATATAAATGTAGAAACAGATCACCAAGCAAAGGTGCACAATAACAGCCCATTGGAATCGTTATTGTTTGCTGAAAAACACGTCAACCAAACTGAACAAATATGTTGTTGATGAGAAAATTGAGCATGTCATTTCAAGACAAAAAAATTGCTACAACTGACGCTCATTTCATGGTATCAGGACCCATCAAAGCGCTCTACCGAGAAGATAAAAAATACAACAAACTTTATGTAAATAAAAAGTATAGCAGAATAAAACCAAAGTAGTCCTTACTATAATGCTATAATGATTTCATTGATACTAATAAGCATATGATTGTTAGAACCTTAAAAGCCTATACCATCACTTAAGTAAGAGTTCTATATAAAAAAAACAATGAAAACAAAACAATTAACATGCATGACATGATTAAAAATGTTGTTAATTTATCTATGAATGTGTACATTGTGCAATTTAAGGAATTCAAATGACAACAAAGTTCCAGACATTAAATTTTGCTACGCCTGACGCGCGCGCGTTTCGTCTATTCAAGACTCATCAGAGGCGCTCTACCAAAAATATTGAAAAGCCAAAAACATATGATTATGAAGAGCAAAGAACAATGAAACCAAAATAAAAACCGAAATGGGGAACCAAATTGAAACTAAGATGGTCAACCTATGTCTGGGGTAGGAAGAACCTTAGGTTTAGACAATTTTGAAATTTAAACGGATAATTTAAAGCTTTGATGTGTTCTGAAACACAAAAGTGTTGAGTGCTTATATGAGTGCTTATTTTTGTTTGTTTGTTTGTGCGTGCAGGTCCAAGCACCGAGTGCAATGAAGGACAGACAATTTGTCCTAATGGGGTTTGCAGTTCTTCGTGTGAGGTAACACAGGAAATTACATCGACAGTTGCACAGGAAATGACATCAGCAATTGCAATCGGAGATTCTGGAGGGGAGGATGGAGGTAGGTTTTAAATCTTTATAGGATATAGAAAATAGTCCATGAAATATTCAACTGTATTGGTAGAATATACATAATGAAGCATCTTAAACCATAATAGACGATATTGAGATGTGGAATAAGTGTACGCGACACAACAAACATAAACAGACAGCAATTCAAAAATCACAACGGAAAACAGCAAGCAGTCTTCAACATGACCATAGGTCACTGCTTACCGTCTTGCTTTGGCCCAAGACTTATAATACAATACAAAAGTTTCTTAGGACAGGCACATATAAAATGTGGCGGGGTTAAACTAGTTTTTTGGATCCAACCTTCCCCCTATTGATAAGCTTGCACAAAGCTACATATAAAACACACTGTAAAACTCAATCGACAAAAGTTCAATTCAACAAGAGAGAACCTAAGACAAAATACTGTACGAACAAGACGAGGAGGAACTCTCTTGAGAACACTCGAAGTTACTGACAACTAGCTAAGAAACATTTATCGATTGATGTAAAAGAATCAAATACATAGGCAATATGATTGCGTTATTTTATTAATAACAGAATGGTGTAATGCTCCTAGAGTTTTCTCTTGATGATACTTTGCTGTTTCTTACTGTAGTGACTTAATAATGTCAGAAGTATAGTCAATAAAAACTTCGCTGATTCTTTATCCCTTTCATCAATACATGTATTTGATTTAATGATTACTTGTATTGTTCATTTTTTCCCCGGTTCATTTGGTTATTGAACTGACAATATATCTAAAACAAAGGAATTTTGATTATAATGTATGGTATGGATCCCCATTTTGAAACATTCTGATATATCACAAAACAAACGCATGCACAAAAGTCTGTATTTGATCAAATAAAAAAAATAAGGCACTTTACAGCATATAAACATTTAAGCAACAGTAATATTTAGCGGGCTATAATTTGAAATGTAATAGTATTGTATTCTTGCGTGGACATATTAGAAGATAATGAGACGTGGAATAAATGTATGCGCCACAGCCTACAATATTAACCAAAAATAAAAAAAATCCGCAAAGGAAAACACCCAGATGCCATCAATATGACCAACAGTCTTTAATTGACCCTAGATTGAAAATGTGATACCTATGATTCAAGTTCAACGTATAAAAAGACCCCTTCTTGAAAAAAAGAATAAACATTAATTTGACGAAAACAAACATCAGCTCTGATAAATATTCCTGGCTTAGGACAGGCACATTTCGAATGGTTTTCTAGGCAAAAGCTTTTCCCGATTGATAAACAAAACTAATCACAAACTAGCACATAGAAAAATATTACCAATAGAATGTCAATTCAACAAGACAGAACCTAGGACATAAAGACAAGCTGTTCTTTACTTTGCTCATTAAGCTCTATAAAAGTCTTCATAGGTCGAAGTTGTAAGATGACCCCTTACAGGGGTTACAGTCCCTTAAAGGCGAAAAATAGTGCTTTTGGCCAATAGCATGAAAACTATTGCAGATATAGAAAAGCTATTGCTTGCTTAAATGTTCAGCTCATTTACCTCTACAAAAGACTCCATAAGGTCAAAGTTGTCAGTCCCTTAAAGGTGAAAAAAAGTGTTTTTGAAGTATAGAATGAAAACTATTGCAGATAAAGCAAAGCTGTTGCTTGCTTAAATGTTCAGCTCATTTAGCTCTACAACAGTCTTAAGAGGGTCGAATAGAAAATAATGAGATGTGGAATTAGTGTTCGCGACACATTCCACAATCAAGCGGCAATTCAGAAAAAAAACCACAATGGACAAGATGTCAGATGACCCCTTATAGGGGTTACAGCCCCTTAAAGGCCAAAAATAGTGTTTTATAGGCCTTTAGAATGAGAATTATAGCAGATATTGAAGAGCTGTTGCTTGCTAAAATGTTCAGCTCAATTAGCTCTACAAAAGTCTCCATAAAGTCAAAGTTGTCAGATGACCCTTGATAGGGGTTACGACCTTTAAAGATAAAAAATAGCGTTTTTTCATGTTTTTGTCCTAAAGAATGAAGATTATTGCAGATAAAGAAAAGCTGTTGCTTGCTTAAATGTCCAGCTCATTAAGCTCTACAAAATTCCCCATAGGGTCGAAGTTGTGAGATAACTCCTTATAGGGGTCACAGCCCCTTTGAACTTAAATGATAGTGTTTTTGCTTATTTAGAATGAAAACTTTTGCAGATATAGAAAAACTGTTTCTTGCCTAAACATTCAGCTCATTTAGCTATAACAAAGTCTTCATAGGGTTAACATCAAAACCAGGTGAGCGATTCAGGATCCTGGGAGCCTCTTGTATTAATTACTTTTTTAAAACTAAAGATTGCGACTCTTTTGTATTATTTATGACCGTATTTGGAAAAGTAAGAATCAGAGAGGTTGTAATAGGGAATTGAAATGATCTTTGTGTTTAAATGACTGGATATTCAGTAAATATGAAAATT
>CAXARO010001202.1:0-11123 GCA_963971305.1 Arcuatula senhousia
CCGCGACGCCAAAAATGACGTCCTAGATTTTTGGTGTACACTTGCCGTATGAGGATATAAAATAAAACTATAAATAGTATACCGTTCTACTTGGTACCGCCTAATAGCTGAGATGTAGGGCTACATTGTGCACCTTAAACGAAGCGCGTAGCGCGCAAGACCGCTCGGCATATCCCGATATCTTCTTTTTTTCAACTTGTTTTTTTAGTTCCGCGACGCCAAAAATGACGTCCTAGATTTTTGGTGTACACTTGCCGTATGAGGATATAAAATAAAACTATAAATAGTATACCGTTCTACTTGGTACCGCCTAATAGCTGAGATGTAGGGCTACATTGTGCACCTTAAACGAAGCGCGTAGCGCGCAAGACCGCTCGGCATATCCCGATATCTTCTTTTTT
Source organism: Arcuatula senhousia (assembly GCA_963971305.1). Classification (NCBI taxonomy): domain Eukaryota; kingdom Metazoa; phylum Mollusca; class Bivalvia; order Mytilida; family Mytilidae; genus Arcuatula; species Arcuatula senhousia. The sequence goes on from CAXARO010001202.1 coordinate 402, forward strand.
TCAACTTGTTTTTTTAGTTCCGCGACGCCAAAAATGACGTCCTAGATTTTTGGTGTACACTTGCCGTATGAGGATATAAAATAAAACTATAAATAGTATACCGTTCTACTTGGTACCGCCTAATAGCTGAGATGTAGGGCTACATTGTGCACCTTAAACGAAGCGCGTAGCGCGCAAGACCGCTCGGCATATCCCGATATCTTCTTTTTTTCAACTTGTTTTTTTAGTTCCGCGACGCCAAAAATGACGTCCTAGATTTTTGGTGTACACTTGCCGTATGAGGATATAAAATAAAACTATAAATAGTATACCGTTCTACTTGGTACCGCCTAATAGCTGAGATGTAGGGCTACATTGTGCACCTTAAACGAAGCGCGTAGCGCGCAAGACCGCTCGGCATATCCCGATATCTTCTTTTTTTCAACTTGTTTTTTTAGTTCCGCGACGCCAAAAATGACGTCCTAGATTTTTGGTGTACACTTGCCGTATGAGGATATAAAATAAAACTATAAATAGTATACCGTTCTACTTGGTACCGCCTAATAGCTGAGATGTAGGGCTACATTGTGCACCTTAAACGAAGCGCGTAGCGCGCAAGACCGCTCGGCATATCCCGATATCTTCTTTTTTTCAACTTGTTTTTTTAGTTCCGCGACGCCAAAAATGACGTCCTAGATTTTTGGTGTACACTTGCCGTATGAGGATATAAAATAAAACTATAAATAGTATACCGTTCTACTTGGTACCGCCTAATAGCTGAGATGTAGGGCTACATTGTGCACCTTAAACGAAGCGCGTAGCGCGCAAGACCGCTCGGCATATCCCGATATCTTCTTTTTTTCAACTTGTTTTTTTAGTTCCGCGACGCCAAAAATGACGTCCTAGATTTTTGGTGTACACTTGCCGTATGAGGATATAAAATAAAACTATAAATAGTATACCGTTCTACTTGGTACCGCCTAATAGCTGAGATGTAGGGCTACATTGTGCACCTTAAACGAAGCGCGTAGCGCGCAAGACCGCTCGGCATATCCCGATATCTTCTTTTTTTCAACTTGTTTTTTTAGTTCCGCGACGCCAAAAATGACGTCCTAGATTTTTGGTGTACACTTGCCGTATGAGGATATAAAATAAAACTATAAATAGTATACCGTTCTACTTGGTACCGCCTAATAGCTGAGATGTAGGGCTACATTGTGCACCTTAAACGAAGCGCGTAGCGCGCAAGACCGCTCGGCATATCCCGATATCTTCTTTTTTTCAACTTGTTTTTTTAGTTCCGCGACGCCAAAAATGACGTCCTAGATTTTTGGTGTACACTTGCCGTATGAGGATATAAAATAAAACTATAAATAGTATACCGTTCTACTTGGTACCGCCTAATAGCTGAGATGTAGGGCTACATTGTGCACCTTAAACGAAGCGCGTAGCGCGCAAGACCGCTCGGCATATCCCGATATCTTCTTTTTTTCAACTTGTTTTTTTAGTTCCGCGACGCCAAAAATGACGTCCTAGATTTTTGGTGTACACTTGCCGTATGAGGATATAAAATAAAACTATAAATAGTATACCGTTCTACTTGGTACCGCCTAATAGCTGAGATGTAGGGCTACATTGTGCACCTTAAACGAAGCGCGTAGCGCGCAAGACCGCTCGGCATATCCCGATATCTTCTTTTTTTCAACTTGTTTTTTTAGTTCCGCGACGCCAAAAATGACGTCCTAGATTTTTGGTGTACACTTGCCGTATGAGGATATAAAATAAAACTATAAATAGTATACCGTTCTACTTGGTACCGCCTAATAGCTGAGATGTAGGGCTACATTGTGCACCTTAAACGAAGCGCGTAGCGCGCAAGACCGCTCGGCATATCCCGATATCTTCTTTTTTTCAACTTGTTTTTTTAGTTCCGCGACGCCAAAAATGACGTCCTAGATTTTTGGTGTACACTTGCCGTATGAGGATATAAAATAAAACTATAAATAGTATACCGTTCTACTTGGTACCGCCTAATAGCTGAGATGTAGGGCTACATTGTGCACCTTAAACGAAGCGCGTAGCGCGCAAGACCGCTCGGCATATCCCGATATCTTCTTTTTTTCAACTTGTTTTTTTAGTTCCGCGACGCCAAAAATGACGTCCTAGATTTTTGGTGTACACTTGCCGTATGAGGATATAAAATAAAACTATAAATAGTATACCGTTCTACTTGGTACCGCCTAATAGCTGAGATGTAGGGCTACATTGTGCACCTTAAACGAAGCGCGTAGCGCGCAAGACCGCTCGGCATATCCCGATATCTTCTTTTTTTCAACTTGTTTTTTTAGTTCCGCGACGCCAAAAATGACGTCCTAGATTTTTGGTGTACACTTGCCGTATGAGGATATAAAATAAAACTATAAATAGTATACCGTTCTACTTGGTACCGCCTAATAGCTGAGATGTAGGGCTACATTGTGCACCTTAAACGAAGCGCGTAGCGCGCAAGACCGCTCGGCATATCCCGATATCTTCTTTTTTTCAACTTGTTTTTTTAGTTCCGCGACGCCAAAAATGACGTCCTAGATTTTTGGTGTACACTTGCCGTATGAGGATATAAAATAAAACTATAAATAGTATACCGTTCTACTTGGTACCGCCTAATAGCTGAGATGTAGGGCTACATTGTGCACCTTAAACGAAGCGCGTAGCGCGCAAGACCGCTCGGCATATCCCGATATCTTCTTTTTTTCAACTTGTTTTTTTAGTTCCGCGACGCCAAAAATGACGTCCTAGATTTTTGGTGTACACTTGCCGTATGAGGATATAAAATAAAACTATAAATAGTATACCGTTCTACTTGGTACCGCCTAATAGCTGAGATGTAGGGCTACATTGTGCACCTTAAACGAAGCGCGTAGCGCGCAAGACCGCTCGGCATATCCCGATATCTTCTTTTTTTCAACTTGTTTTTTTAGTTCCGCGACGCCAAAAATGACGTCCTAGATTTTTGGTGTACACTTGCCGTATGAGGATATAAAATAAAACTATAAATAGTATACCGTTCTACTTGGTACCGCCTAATAGCTGAGATGTAGGGCTACATTGTGCACCTTAAACGAAGCGCGTAGCGCGCAAGACCGCTCGGCATATCCCGATATCTTCTTTTTTTCAACTTGTTTTTTTAGTTCCGCGACGCCAAAAATGACGTCCTAGATTTTTGGTGTACACTTGCCGTATGAGGATATAAAATAAAACTATAAATAGTATACCGTTCTACTTGGTACCGCCTAATAGCTGAGATGTAGGGCTACATTGTGCACCTTAAACGAAGCGCGTAGCGCGCAAGACCGCTCGGCATATCCCGATATCTTCTTTTTTTCAACTTGTTTTTTTAGTTCCGCGACGCCAAAAATGACGTCCTAGATTTTTGGTGTACACTTGCCGTATGAGGATATAAAATAAAACTATAAATAGTATACCGTTCTACTTGGTACCGCCTAATAGCTGAGATGTAGGGCTACATTGTGCACCTTAAACGAAGCGCGTAGCGCGCAAGACCGCTCGGCATATCCCGATATCTTCTTTTTTTCAACTTGTTTTTTTAGTTCCGCGACGCCAAAAATGACGTCCTAGATTTTTGGTGTACACTTGCCGTATGAGGATATAAAATAAAACTATAAATAGTATACCGTTCTACTTGGTACCGCCTAATAGCTGAGATGTAGGGCTACATTGTGCACCTTAAACGAAGCGCGTAGCGCGCAAGACCGCTCGGCATATCCCGATATCTTCTTTTTTTCAACTTGTTTTTTTAGTTCCGCGACGCCAAAAATGACGTCCTAGATTTTTGGTGTACACTTGCCGTATGAGGATATAAAATAAAACTATAAATAGTATACCGTTCTACTTGGTACCGCCTAATAGCTGAGATGTAGGGCTACATTGTGCACCTTAAACGAAGCGCGTAGCGCGCAAGACCGCTCGGCATATCCCGATATCTTCTTTTTTTCAACTTGTTTTTTTAGTTCCGCGACGCCAAAAATGACGTCCTAGATTTTTGGTGTACACTTGCCGTATGAGGATATAAAATAAAACTATAAATAGTATACCGTTCTACTTGGTACCGCCTAATAGCTGAGATGTAGGGCTACATTGTGCACCTTAAACGAAGCGCGTAGCGCGCAAGACCGCTCGGCATATCCCGATATCTTCTTTTTTTCAACTTGTTTTTTTAGTTCCGCGACGCCAAAAATGACGTCCTAGATTTTTGGTGTACACTTGCCGTATGAGGATATAAAATAAAACTATAAATAGTATACCGTTCTACTTGGTACCGCCTAATAGCTGAGATGTAGGGCTACATTGTGCACCTTAAACGAAGCGCGTAGCGCGCAAGACCGCTCGGCATATCCCGATATCTTCTTTTTTTCAACTTGTTTTTTTAGTTCCGCGACGCCAAAAATGACGTCCTAGATTTTTGGTGTACACTTGCCGTATGAGGATATAAAATAAAACTATAAATAGTATACCGTTCTACTTGGTACCGCCTAATAGCTGAGATGTAGGGCTACATTGTGCACCTTAAACAAAGCGCGTAGCGCGCAAGACCGCTCGGCATATCCCGATATCTTCTTTTTTTCAACTTGTTTTTTTAGTTCCGCGACGCCAAAAATGACGTCCTAGATTTTTGGTGTACACTTGCCGTATGAGGATATAAAATAAAACTATAAATAGTATACCGTTCTACTTGGTACCGCCTAATAGCTGAGATGTAGGGCTACATTGTGCACCTTAAACGAAGCGCGTAGCGCGCAAGACCGCTCGGCATATCCCGATATCTTCTTTTTTTCAACTTGTTTTTTTAGTTCCGCGACGCCAAAAATGACGTCCTAGATTTTTGGTGTACACTTGCCGTATGAGGATATAAAATAAAACTATAAATAGTATACCGTTCTACTTGGTACCGCCTAATAGCTGAGATGTAGGGCTACATTGTGCACCTTAAACGAAGCGCGTAGCGCGCAAGACCGCTCGGCATATCCCGATATCTTCTTTTTTTCAACTTGTTTTTTTAGTTCCGCGACGCCAAAAATGACGTCCTAGATTTTTGGTGTACACTTGCCGTATGAGGATATAAAATAAAACTATAAATAGTATACCGTTCTACTTGGTACCGCCTAATAGCTGAGATGTAGGGCTACATTGTGCACCTTAAACGAAGCGCGTAGCGCGCAAGACCGCTCGGCATATCCCGATATCTTCTTTTTTTCAACTTGTTTTTTTAGTTCCGCGACGCCAAAAATGACGTCCTAGATTTTTGGTGTACACTTGCCGTATGAGGATATAAAATAAAACTATAAATAGTATACCGTTCTACTTGGTACCGCCTAATAGCTGAGATGTAGGGCTACATTGTGCACCTTAAACGAAGCGCGTAGCGCGCAAGACCGCTCGGCATATCCCGATATCTTCTTTTTTTCAACTTGTTTTTTTAGTTCCGCGACGCCAAAAATGACGTCCTAGATTTTTGGTGTACACTTGCCGTATGAGGATATAAAATAAAACTATAAATAGTATACCGTTCTACTTGGTACCGCCTAATAGCTGAGATGTAGGGCTACATTGTGCACCTTAAACGAAGCGCGTAGCGCGCAAGACCGCTCGGCATATCCCGATATCTTCTTTTTTTCAACTTGTTTTTTTAGTTCCGCGACGCCAAAAATGACGTCCTAGATTTTTGGTGTACACTTGCCGTATGAGGATATAAAATAAAACTATAAATAGTATACCGTTCTACTTGGTACCGCCTAATAGCTGAGATGTAGGGCTACATTGTGCACCTTAAACGAAGCGCGTAGCGCGCAAGACCGCTCGGCATATCCCGATATCTTCTTTTTTTCAACTTGTTTTTTTAGTTCCGCGACGCCAAAAATGACGTCCTAGATTTTTGGTGTACACTTGCCGTATGAGGATATAAAATAAAACTATAAATAGTATACCGTTCTACTTGGTACCGCCTAATAGCTGAGATGTAGGGCTACATTGTGCACCTTAAACGAAGCGCGTAGCGCGCAAGACCGCTCGGCATATCCCGATATCTTCTTTTTTTCAACTTGTTTTTTTAGTTCCGCGACGCCAAAAATGACGTCCTAGATTTTTGGTGTACACTTGCCGTATGAGGATATAAAATAAAACTATAAATAGTATACCGTTCTACTTGGTACCGCCTAATAGCTGAGATGTAGGGCTACATTGTGCACCTTAAACGAAGCGCGTAGCGCGCAAGACCGCTCGGCATATCCCGATATCTTCTTTTTTTCAACTTGTTTTTTTAGTTCCGCGACGCCAAAAATGACGTCCTAGATTTTTGGTGTACACTTGCCGTATGAGGATATAAAATAAAACTATAAATAGTATACCGTTCTACTTGGTACCGCCTAATAGCTGAGATGTAGGGCTACATTGTGCACCTTAAACGAAGCGCGTAGCGCGCAAGACCGCTCGGCATATCCCGATATCTTCTTTTTTTCAACTTGTTTTTTTAGTTCCGCGACGCCAAAAATGACGTCCTAGATTTTTGGTGTACACTTGCCGTATGAGGATATAAAATAAAACTATAAATAGTATACCGTTCTACTTGGTACCGCCTAATAGCTGAGATGTAGGGCTACATTGTGCACCTTAAACGAAGCGCGTAGCGCGCAAGACCGCTCGGCATATCCCGATATCTTCTTTTTTTCAACTTGTTTTTTTAGTTCCGCGACGCCAAAAATGACGTCCTAGATTTTTGGTGTACACTTGCCGTATGAGGATATAAAATAAAACTATAAATAGTATACCGTTCTACTTGGTACCGCCTAATAGCTGAGATGTAGGGCTACATTGTGCACCTTAAACGAAGCGCGTAGCGCGCAAGACCGCTCGGCATATCCCGATATCTTCTTTTTTTCAACTTGTTTTTTTAGTTCCGCGACGCCAAAAATGACGTCCTAGATTTTTGGTGTACACTTGCCGTATGAGGATATAAAATAAAACTATAAATAGTATACCGTTCTACTTGGTACCGCCTAATAGCTGAGATGTAGGGCTACATTGTGCACCTTAAACGAAGCGCGTAGCGCGCAAGACCGCTCGGCATATCCCGATATCTTCTTTTTTTCAACTTGTTTTTTTAGTTCCGCGACGCCAAAAATGACGTCCTAGATTTTTGGTGTACACTTGCCGTATGAGGATATAAAATAAAACTATAAATAGTATACCGTTCTACTTGGTACCGCCTAATAGCTGAGATGTAGGGCTACATTGTGCACCTTAAACGAAGCGCGTAGCGCGCAAGACCGCTCGGCATATCCCGATATCTTCTTTTTTTCAACTTGTTTTTTTAGTTCCGCGACGCCAAAAATGACGTCCTAGATTTTTGGTGTACACTTGCCGTATGAGGATATAAAATAAAACTATAAATAGTATACCGTTCTACTTGGTACCGCCTAATAGCTGAGATGTAGGGCTACATTGTGCACCTTAAACGAAGCGCGTAGCGCGCAAGACCGCTCGGCATATCCCGATATCTTCTTTTTTTCAACTTGTTTTTTTAGTTCCGCGACGCCAAAAATGACGTCCTAGATTTTTGGTGTACACTTGCCGTATGAGGATATAAAATAAAACTATAAATAGTATACCGTTCTACTTGGTACCGCCTAATAGCTGAGATGTAGGGCTACATTGTGCACCTTAAACGAAGCGCGTAGCGCGCAAGACCGCTCGGCATATCCCGATATCTTCTTTTTTTCAACTTGTTTTTTTAGTTCCGCGACGCCAAAAATGACGTCCTAGATTTTTGGTGTACACTTGCCGTATGAGGATATAAAATAAAACTATAAATAGTATACCGTTCTACTTGGTACCGCCTAATAGCTGAGATGTAGGGCTACATTGTGCACCTTAAACGAAGCGCGTAGCGCGCAAGACCGCTCGGCATATCCCGATATCTTCTTTTTTTCAACTTGTTTTTTTAGTTCCGCGACGCCAAAAATGACGTCCTAGATTTTTGGTGTACACTTGCCGTATGAGGATATAAAATAAAACTATAAATAGTATACCGTTCTACTTGGTACCGCCTAATAGCTGAGATGTAGGGCTACATTGTGCACCTTAAACGAAGCGCGTAGCGCGCAAGACCGCTCGGCATATCCCGATATCTTCTTTTTTTCAACTTGTTTTTTTAGTTCCGCGACGCCAAAAATGACGTCCTAGATTTTTGGTGTACACTTGCCGTATGAGGATATAAAATAAAACTATAAATAGTATACCGTTCTACTTGGTACCGCCTAATAGCTGAGATGTAGGGCTACATTGTGCACCTTAAACGAAGCGCGTAGCGCGCAAGACCGCTCGGCATATCCCGATATCTTCTTTTTTTCAACTTGTTTTTTTAGTTCCGCGACGCCAAAAATGACGTCCTAGATTTTTGGTGTACACTTGCCGTATGAGGATATAAAATAAAACTATAAATAGTATACCGTTCTACTTGGTACCGCCTAATAGCTGAGATGTAGGGCTACATTGTGCACCTTAAACGAAGCGCGTAGCGCGCAAGACCGCTCGGCATATCCCGATATCTTCTTTTTTTCAACTTGTTTTTTTAGTTCCGCGACGCCAAAAATGACGTCCTAGATTTTTGGTGTACACTTGCCGTATGAGGATATAAAATAAAACTATAAATAGTATACCGTTCTACTTGGTACCGCCTAATAGCTGAGATGTAGGGCTACATTGTGCACCTTAAACGAAGCGCGTAGCGCGCAAGACCGCTCGGCATATCCCGATATCTTCTTTTTTTCAACTTGTTTTTTTAGTTCCGCGACGCCAAAAATGACGTCCTAGATTTTTGGTGTACACTTGCCGTATGAGGATATAAAATAAAACTATAAATAGTATACCGTTCTACTTGGTACCGCCTAATAGCTGAGATGTAGGGCTACATTGTGCACCTTAAACGAAGCGCGTAGCGCGCAAGACCGCTCGGCATATCCCGATATCTTCTTTTTTTCAACTTGTTTTTTTTAGTTCCGCGACGCCAAAAATGACGTCCTAGATTTTTGGTGTACACTTGCCGTATGAGGATATAAAATAAAACTATAAATAGTATACCGTTCTACTTGGTACCGCCTAATAGCTGAGATGTAGGGCTACATTGTGCACCTTAAACGAAGCGCGTAGCGCGCAAGACCGCTCGGCATATCCCGATATCTTCTTTTTTTCAACTTGTTTTTTTAGTTCCGCGACGCCAAAAATGACGTCCTAGATTTTTGGTGTACACTTGCCGTATGAGGATATAAAATAAAACTATAAATAGTATACCGTTCTACTTGGTACCGCCTAATAGCTGAGATGTAGGGCTACATTGTGCACCTTAAACGAAGCGCGTAGCGCGCAAGACCGCTCGGCATATCCCGATATCTTCTTTTTTTCAACTTGTTTTTTTAGTTCCGCGACGCCAAAAATGACGTCCTAGATTTTTGGTGTACACTTGCCGTATGAGGATATAAAATAAAACTATAAATAGTATACCGTTCTACTTGGTACCGCCTAATAGCTGAGATGTAGGGCTACATTGTGCACCTTAAACGAAGCGCGTAGCGCGCAAGACCGCTCGGCATATCCCGATATCTTCTTTTTTTCAACTTGTTTTTTTAGTTCCGCGACGCCAAAAATGACGTCCTAGATTTTTGGTGTACACTTGCCGTATGAGGATATAAAATAAAACTATAAATAGTATACCGTTCTACTTGGTACCGCCTAATAGCTGAGATGTAGGGCTACATTGTGCACCTTAAACGAAGCGCGTAGCGCGCAAGACCGCTCGGCATATCCCGATATCTTCTTTTTTTCAACTTGTTTTTTTAGTTCCGCGACGCCAAAAATGACGTCCTAGATTTTTGGTGTACACTTGCCGTATGAGGATATAAAATAAAACTATAAATAGTATACCGTTCTACTTGGTACCGCTAATAGCTGAGATGTAGGGCTACATTGTGCACCTTAAACGAAGCGCGTAGCGCGCAAGACCGCTCGCATATCCCGATATCTTCTTTTTTTCAACTTGTTTTTTTAGTTCCGCGACGCCAAAAATGACGTCCTAGATTTTTGGTGTACACTTGCCGTATGAGGATATAAAATAAAACTATAAATAGTATACCGTTCTACTTGGTACCGCCTAATAGCTGAGATGTAGGGCTACATTGTGCACCTTAAACGAAGCGCGTAGCGCGCAAGACCGCTCGGCATATCCCGATATCTTCTTTTTTTCAACTTGTTTTTTTAGTTCCGCGACGCCAAAAATGACGTCCTAGATTTTTGGTGTACACTTGCCGTATGAGGATATAAAATAAAAACTATAAATAGTATACCGTTCTACTTGGTACCGCCTAATAGCTGAGATGTAGGGCTACATTGTGCACCTTAAACGAAGCGCGTAGCGCGCAAGACCGCTCGGCATATCCCGATATCTTCTTTTTTTCAACTTGTTTTTTTAGTTCCGCGACGCCAAAAATGACGTCCTAGATTTTTGGTGTACACTTGCCGTATGAGGATATAAAATAAAACTATAAATAGTATACCGTTCTACTTGGTACCGCCTAATAGCTGAGATGTAGGGCTACATTGTGCACCTTAAACGAAGCGCGTATCGCGCAAGACCGCTCGGCATATCCCGATATCTTCTTTTTTTCAACTTGTTTT
>CAXARO010001203.1:0-11196 GCA_963971305.1 Arcuatula senhousia
AAAGCTGGAAAAAAAAAGAATTTATTACATTTTATAATATATTTAACTTGCAATTCTACTTTTCTAAAAAATGGTTGAAATAACTATGCCAAAAAAACATCAAGTTGTAATGCTGTATATTTTTGAGTTTCCAATTTTTTATTTCATTTTCTTTTTTGTAGCTGTAAGTGACTGGCCCCTTAACTTGAAGGGATTGGCCTTATTTTTTTTATCTGGTTGGAAAAATTTTTCCTACAAAGAATAGTTTGTTTTTTAGAAAATTACTAAGCCCCTCCAAGTTAAAAGGTCATGCAGATAAATTAAGTTTATTTTTCTTCACATGAATGCTGATGTGACTATTTAAAAGTGCTTTTAATCAACATACCCATTGTTGAAAACCGATCCCTAAGAAAGGTTGTAAACCTGGTCCATATGCTTTTTTCTGCTTTCTCTTTGTTTTGTTCTAAAATGATCAACTTGTTTTCTGATGGGGTAGCTTCAGGTTGAGTATCATTTTCAACCAATGGCTCTGAAAGAAGAAAATCTAATAAAAGCTGCAATTCAGTTATATATGAAAAATAATATAAAATGCCTATTGCACTGCAAATCTCTTGTTTAACTTGAAATATACTTCCTATGCACCAAAAGGAAACTGTGTTTTAATACCTGCCCTTTTTACCCTTTTAGTGCATTTTTCAGTCAAGAAACAGAAAGCACACATTTCCTAATCTTTCCTCACAGTTACAATACACTTTCAGAACTTTGTATTCAGTACAGAAGATGGAAAACTCGTGTTAGGAGAGAAACAAAATCGAAAGGCTTCTCTCTTACTGCAAAAATGCAGTAGATTTTGAAGGAACATTCCGGATAAATGAAAAGTTATTTGGACTATATGTAAATGAATGAAAAGCTTGTTTTATGGATAAGAATTTTAAGATGTTAAAGAGCTTTGCAATAAAAACTTTTACATCAAAAGTTTTCTCACCTGCGCTACCACATAAAAGAATCTTTTTCCTTCTCTTTTTCGTGACTGTCATCTCCTCTTCATACAGAGAATCATAAAAAAAATATGCTTTTTCCAAAATTTCTAATTCCTTGGTAGCGGAAGTGGTGCAGACGAAATTCTATTTTGACGTAAGCGTTGCATGATGGGATAGGTGGTGGAGTCTACCACTGAATTTTATGTAGCAATAAATCCCTTTGTTTAGCCGCCTAACAATTTCAACTGAAGATGAAATTAGGCAGGATTCAAGGTCAATTTTGCCCAAAACCTGCAAAAAATAACATTCCCGAACCCCCTCTCTAGGTTCTTGGAACGGATCCAACAACAACAAAATTAGGTCATAAAAATACAAATGTTTAACGCCACAGTTAAATAAACCTGATAAAGGTTATAACAAAATTACCGAACTTGGAGAATCAACCTCAAATGTCCATAAGACAAGACAAAACAAACTGAAAATACATAGCGGAAAATTAAAATAAGACTTAAGGTGGTTCGGGATAGAAGCAAAATCCATCAGATTTTCTTTTAATTTTGAAGACTTAAACTTTTATAAAAGAACATAGAAAAAATGCAAAAAAGGTTGGGATGGCGGATCTTTCTACAGATTTATGACCATGCAAAGTTGGTGACCTAAGGTTTTGTTTTTCAACAGACTATACAGGAAAAGAGTTATTTAGCATCATTGTGACGTGAAAATCCATCCAGCTTTTAGTGGTCTTTAGTTATATATATTTCACGAATGACAAGCCATATATATTATATTTTTTGAAAACGTCACTGACCTTCTTTTCTAGACAAGAGAAACTAATTTTTCCAACATATTTCAATATAAAAATTTGTCACACATTTTTCTGCCAATTATTCCCCTGAAAATAGAACTTTTCAGAAAAACTTAACTTCTTTTTAATGAATGAAATCATTATTCATAGTAAATAAAGAACGTTTTGCAAATCTTTTGTTAATTTCAGTCTTTTAATTGAAAAGCAGACTAAAAATCTCGGCATTATGTCCGAAAAGATTCTCAGTTTTATACCCCGAACCACCTTAAATAACAAAACTTAGTATTTTCTATTTTTTTATCCTAAACCGTGTGAAGTTCATGATCAAATGTACCAACACTTTTTATGTCACATCTACGAAAGTAGAGGGGCATATAGTGTTCGGGTCCGTTCGTCCGTCCCAAATCCCCATATTTCCAAATTTCCCCTTACCATATTGGTATGGTAGGGGTATACCTAGTGATGCTAGGCACAATACATGCTTCAAATGTTGGATGTGACCTGTATTTGCCGCATGAATGACCATTTTCAGAAGAATGATTAAAGTCTATTCCCACTTACTGACAAATGCCACATCAATTACTAAACTGTTCAACTTAGTTTTTAGTAAGGGACACTTCCCTAAAAAGTGGAATGAAAGCTTTATTTCACTCATTCATAAAAAAGGGGACAAAAACAACCCATCTAACTATAGAGGAATCTCTCTGACATCCAATTTAGGAAAGTTATTCAATAAAATAATACTTAATAGATTAACAAATTTCATCAATCAAAATAATTATTATTACTACCTATATTAAAGAAAAAGGGAGCGATACTGAAATTAGGTCGTTTGTTTCCGTCGTTTCTATATTTACAAAAGCTCTTTGCAATGTACATACTTTCACTTTTCACTCGGGGGCTATATTCGGATTCTCAATCTTCGGATATCCATCAAGACAATATGGCCGCGACCAGTAGATTATGTGTTCCGCTTCGGATTATATTTTAGTCAGTGTAGCATATCTTGCGTAGCTTTAGGGTAATGGATATTTGATTTTGGATTGCGAAAATTTACTTAATTGAATAAAGTTTAAAGGACAAAAACACTATTCGGACACCAAAAATAAGTTAAATCTTGCAAAAAAGTTGTACACAGCATCTTCGTTTTTCATGCTTTTATGTGGCGGTGTTTTAAAGCAACAATGCGATTCAACTAGATCATGTAGTGTACATGGCGTAGTCACTTTATCAGGTTGTGCACATGTTTAAGCGTACTTTCTTATAAATTTTTGACTGCAAAATGTTAATTCATTGAATAAAGTTTATTATCACATGCTTATGCAAAATAGGTCAATCAGACACACACCATTCAAGCATTTTATTGATTTTTAGAAAATGACAAAATAGCCACATTGGGTCATTCGTCTGTCTTGATCTAGGTCATTTTAATAAGGATAAATAATTTTATCTATTTCTCACAAAGCTATTGCGGGATCCGGAAAAATAAACTTATTTGTCACAAGTTATTGGTTGTTCGAAAATGTTATCAATGCTTGATAATTTTGTCGATTCACCACACAGAGACCAATGTCGCCACAACTACAAACATGTAAGAAAATAATTTTAACTGTGCAGAACCACAGGGGCTTGGATTATAGAGTAGGGGGGCGACTTAAAAGTCAATATAAATGACCAGAATCCAAGCCCCTGTGTGCGGAACATGGATTGCAACGTTCGTGTATAAGTTTGCTTTAGTCTATATCATAAAGGGAGGGACAATCTTTGAATAGGTAACAATCAAAAATATATGAGCAGTGGCGGATCCGGGGGGGGGGGGGGGGTCCGAGATTGGAATTTTCCTCCTTTCCGACAAAAATGTCTAGAACTACCCCCTTTTCGTCCTTCGTCCACAGCGGAATTTATGTGGACCAACCCCTTTAAAAAATTTCTGGATCTGGCCCTGTTTGAGTTATAATATAATTTATTGCTATTAGACGTAAAAAATTTAAAGGCATACATGCATGTACATTGCAAATTTTCATATAGAGATCTACAATTGGGTTTAAACTTATTTCATATAATATTATATACTTCAAAATCATAGGCTGATCTGACAAATGATAACCATTAAAGTAGACGATAATTAGATGTGGAATAATTGTACGCCACACAGCCAACATAAAGAAACGTGAATTTTAAAAATCACAATGGAAAACAGCCAACAGTCTTCAGCATGACCATAAGTCGCTGCTTGCCGTCTTGCATTGGCCCAAGACTAAAAATACAAAAGAGGATGAGTCCAGTTTCCTTTTTGGTCACACTTAGAAAAAAGTCAAAATAACAATGTACATTTTTTTTTTACATCTCCGCATGCTTGGAATGCAACTAAATGTTGAAAATAATAATATTATAAAACGAAAATTATAAAAATTTCTAGGCGCAAAATATATGTTTGATTTTCTTCTTCGGTATTCCCAGAATCCCGTTGGTAGCTTTTGTTCACAGAATAATTTGAAGATTGAAACCTTTTTAAGCTTTAACATTAAGCTGATTTAAAAGTATATATGAACAACAGACTGTGACATCTTTGATCCAATGGAGACCTTTGTACAGCTCGATGAGCTGAAGGTTTAAGCAAGCAACAGCTTTTCTCTATCTGCAATAGTTTCCTATTTCCTCCACTAACATAACCAAACTTTGATGCAGTTATTTTAAACTAAATAGGAGATAGTACAATGCTTATACTGGATCTAAAAACAAATAATGTTTAGGATAAACACTTACATGACTTAGATTCATCGACATGGCTTAATTTTAGATCGATTTTATAGTATGTGTACAGCAAAGGCTACATATAGAATTCAACAATAAACCTTAGCAGGACCTAGAAATAATAAAGTCTTTTTTATGTTACTAAAGCAGACCTTTGCTTTTTGTGTCCATAGCGGCTTGCTAGGCAATATGCATTAGAGTCCACACTTGTATCATGTATAAAAATCAAATTGGTTTTAAAGAAAAAGCTAGAACCACAGATCACATATTCACAATGAAGTCCATTGTTGACACTTATAAATGCAATAAAAAGAAAGTGTTCGCGGCATTCATTGACCTAAAGAAAGCCTTCGATACAGTATGGAGAGATGGACTATTTTATAAGGTACAGAAAAATAAGATCCCAGCTCAAATTTTCAAAATAATTTATTCCATGTATAGAGACCACTGTTGTAAAATCAAATTCAAACAAGGTTTAAGTAGAAGTTTTATTTCTAAATGTGGAGTTAAACAAGGCGACGTTTTAAACCCGATTTTATTTAACTTGTACATTAATGACTTGGTCAAACCCAAGTGGACCCAATTAAAATAGGAAATGCTTCAGTTTCTTCTCTTTTATATGCAGACGATATCATATTACTTTCGAATACCGAAAGCGGACTACAAAAGTCGCTGGATTTATTAAGTGATTTTTGTTCATCCTGGAAATTAGAAGTGAATAATCAAAAATCAAAAGTTATCATTTTTAATTCTAATGGCAAAACTTATTTAAATAGCTTTAAAATCAATGGTACTGTAATTGAAACTGTTAAGTCTTATTGTTACCTCGGTATAACACTAAAATACACTGGTAATATTAATATCTCCGCCAAGCTCCTAATAGAGAAAGGCCATAAAGCATGGTTCAAAATAAAGAAAACACTAGGATTAGACAACCCTTGCAAATTGTTAAAAAAAACTCTTTGATACATTAATAAGTCCAATCATATTATACGGATGTGAGATATGGGGAGCCCACAGTAATCTTAAAGATACTGAACCTTTTGAATACTTGCATATAAAATTTATAAAAGAAATTTCAGGAGTACATAGCAAAGCATCAAACGTGACATGTTTATCTGAATTAAACAGAAATCCCCTTAAAAATAAAATCAAACTTCTTTCAATCAAATTTTTGGATCATATTTCTAATTCAACTAATACTTTAGTAAATAAAATATATATAAACCTACCACAATCTAACAAATGGATTTTAACCATTAAAACTTGGATCAGAGAACTAGGTTTTGGCTACTTGATTCATAATACCAACAATCTTAAAAGAAATATATCATGCATAAAACAAAGGCTTAATGACCAGTCATTACAAAATCAACATAGCACCTTAATTGAAAGTAAAAAATTGTCCTTCTACAGAAGCATTCATAAGTCAAATCAAAGGCCTTACTATGTAGATATCTGTAAATTCAAAATGGATAGGTCCACAATTTGTAAATATCGAATAAGTGCTCATTCTCTTGAAATTGAAAAAGGGCGTTATAAAAATATCCCCCAAAGTGCAAGACTGTGCACTAAATGTGAAAGTGGGCAAGTTGAAGATGAATTACATTTTTTCATCAAGTGTCCCAAATACAACATATACAGGCAAGAGTTGAACAATAAATTAAAAAGTGAACTTAAAAATTTTCATTATTTAACTGAAAACAAACTCTGTCTTATATTAAATAGTAGTTCTTTAGTAGTTCTCAAGGCAATTATTGAATTTATCAACAAATACCAGATAAATACAATGTAAGTTAACTATATAAGTAATACATGTAGATAACCCCCTTATCATTTACAAATTGTTTTACATGTACATTACATACACATTTTTGTCACTGCCACCCCAGGTTTCAACAATTATATACCCATCCATTTTCATTTATTTGTAACCGGAGAGCATGAATTACTTTACAAAATCGACATGTCCTGACCGGGACTCGAACCCGGGACCTCTAGGTTTACAGTCAGGCGCTCTACCTCTGAACCAAAGAAGTACTTCCCTTGTTCAGGGATAAAGGCTGGCTAATTAAATCTACTAATTAATGTACGAAGGGGAGCAACCCCGTTACATATTAAGTCATATTATTTCTTTGTATTTAATGTTATTAATTCTTTAGTTGTGTCATAACCATTTATTGAAATGTGTTAGTACAAATAAATTCATCTTATCTTATCTTATCATATTGGTATGGTAGAAGCACCTAATGATGCTTAGCACAATGCATACTTCGGATACTGGATGTGACCTATATTTTCTGCATGAATGACCACTTACAGAAAAATTGTTAAAGTCCATTCCATTTACAGACAAGTGCCACATCAACCATTTTAGTATAGTAGGTGCAACTAGTGATGCTTAGCACAATGCATACTTCGGATGCTGGATGTGACCTATATTTTCCGCATGAATGACCACTTTCAGAAAAATGATTAAAGTCTATTCCCACTTACTGACAAGTGCCACATCAACCATATTGGTATGGTAGGTGTACCTAGTGATGCTCAGCAAAATGCATGCTTTGGATGCTTGATATGACATATAGCTTCTACAACGCGATCGAGTTGATTATGGAATTTCTAACATCAAGAGAAATAAATTTGATTATTTTAATAGCGAGGCTTGCCGAGCGATTAAAATGTCAAATTTATTTCTTGAGATGTTAGAAAATCCATAATCATCGAGAATTAAGTTGTAGAAGGGTTTTCTCTAATGTCTACAGGTAAGACTCATTAATCGCACGTGCAATTACGCTGAGAACAAATTTCTCTCTAGAGGTGAGAAATATTTTTTCACAACTGGTTGAGAGGTTGATAAATCGGATGAAAATTAGAGAAATATATTTTCCGCATGGATGACCTCTTACAGACGAATGGTTAAAGTCCATTCCCACTTACTGACATGTGCCACATCAACTATTTTGGTAAGGTATAGGTGCACCTATATAGTGATGCTAAGCAGAATGTATGCTTCAGATGCTTGCTGTCACCTATATTTTTACGCATGAATGGCCACATATAGAAGAATGGTAAAAGTCCATAAAATAATACTCTTGGATCAACTTCATGGTTTAGTGATTGTGGAAAAAAATGAATGTTGCGAGATGGGGCATTATGTCTGTTGGACATTTTCTTGTTTTACTATATTTTTTCTTTCGTTATCTTCTTTATTGGATAAATCTTAGCACACTCATAACAATAAACATGTTTTTGTCATATTCATATAAAATTCGAATGGTCATTCCACCTTCAAAGAAGAAATCTTGAAAATAAATTTTAGGCCATGATTTTGTTACGTGAAAAATGGCTTCCGGCATAAGAAGTCTTTAGTTAAGGACTAGTTAAAAAAGCAGCAGATTAAAAGATAAATAAAATTGCTTTTAATGCGATTTTTGTCTCGCCTGCGACGAATGTCGCGAAAGACGAGCCTTAGGTAAGGTGATTCCGACAACGGCGGTGTCGTCTACAATGACAATTGTTAAACTTTTTTCATAAGTCTGTTTTATGTGAATAAGTTATGGTAAACCATTGATATTTGCATGGTGTGCAGTTGCATTAGTAAGGATCAGTTTTAAAAGCATTTAATCTGTATGCTTTTGCAGTCAGAGTCTACTGACTTTGAGATTTCATATAGTAATTTGGCCATATTTTCTGCATGAATGACCACTTACAGAAAAATGGTTAAAGTCCATTCCCATTTACAGACAAGTGCCACATCAACCATATTAGTATAGTAGGTGCAACTAGTGATGTTTCATGTGAACAAGTAATTTTGCATTAATACAGATCAATTTCACGAGTATTTGCCAGTACTGTAGTCATTTTTGATAGTTGTATTTTTTTTATTAAACTTAATTATATACTATGTCCAACTGCGACAGGCGAGACATATTTCTCAACAGTTTATTGTCAATCAAAGACTCACCAAAGCTTGACGCTCTAGTAAAAACTAGGGGGACCAACATAAGAGCACGGGTTTATATTTAACTAGTCTCTCATACATGCTTAGCTTGCTTTCATTGAATGTTTTACTATACTTTGAATATCATTACCGTAACGAGTTCACAAGGGAAAAAAAACGTCTTCATGGATTTTGAAAATTTACAAAACAACCTCCTAAAAGTTGAACATTTGTGATTTACTGCAGAAAAGAACATACACAATCTTTTCATGATTTAATGGATACATGTAGGAAAAATAATTAAAGATAAACGAAACAGAATTCAATTGTTCAAAACTTTATTAATTAGAAATGGTTTTGGTAAAAAAACTTGTGTTTGATGTGATGATTTAAATTACAAAATAAGACTAAAAACTTAACGTTAGCTTTTTTTTTTGCAGGACCCAACTGATTCCATTTGAAAATTGGCTAAACAGAATTAATTAACTTTACGTGAAATCTGGGTTAATCTCTCACGAGTTCACTCTTTCATTAGACATTGTTTCTCCACGTGCTTACTATTGTTATGCCTTATCTACGCCAGTGTTCGGGTATTTTCGTCAATATGTCCGTCCATTCGTTCGTTCGTCTGTCCATCCGTCCGTTCTCAATGCTGCAAGATGGGGCATGATGTCTTTCAGACATATTCTTGTTTATCTACTGATTCGCACACTTTCATACTTCAACTAAATTTAAGGGATTTTGCAAAAAGAATAAAAGAATTTTCGTTGATAGGAGTTATATGTGTTCTAGATTGTGCATTATTTCTTATAACTGCTGCTTTCTTAAGACAGGCAGTAGAAATGATAAGGAAGAATCACTTTAATTTAATTTTATTCGAACTTTAATTGTTTTTTACAAATTTTTTTCTTTGTATTCGGTGTTGTATTGACATAATTATGTTTGTACTGTCATGACTGTACTACATCCAAACTAGGGGCTAAATAGTATTTGAATACAGATTTTTTCTTATTGGTACAAATATTATTTTTGATGTGCAAAATATATAATATTTTACATGGTGTGAATTTAACTAAAAAATATCTAATAAATACTGCACAACTAATCCATAATATACTAGTTACCCTTACTGAAAAAATAGGCCTTCGGCGAACATGTGCTGCAAACTTACGGCAAACTTTGCAGTAAATATGCAGCGCATATTTGCCGCAAGTTTAGGGCGATGAATTTACCATGCAAATTAGGTTTGCTGCAAACTTGCGGTGAACAATGATTATGCAAATGAAGCTTGCTGCAAACTTGCGGTGAACAATGATATTGCTTGTGGCGAATGTTTCGGTGAACATTGTAATAAATATAGGTTATCTCCGGTGAATAAGCAGCGATTCTTCTGGCGCACAAATATTTATCTTGATACAAATGTATTCTATGACCTACATAAAGCTCATTGTGTTCATTATAACTTGATTTCAAGTAATTTTTATCTGTGAAAGTTTACCAAATTGAATTTAGACAATATTTTTAATTCAAGTTATCAATTTCTTATATGCTTATTGCTATATAAATGACTATCATGAACATATAACATGTAATTATTTGAGAAAAAGTAAAAATAAAAATATATAGTGGATGAACTTGTAGATATTAATTAAGAAAATAATTAGTCAAATTATATCTTATTTATAATTTTAAAGCTGCATGCACAAAACTTACTTAATGATTCAGCTGTTGAATAAATCCTTATATTAAAAACGAAAGAATATGGAATGTATGTTGCACACATGATATTTTGTTACTGTTTTGTTGCACAATTAAATATGTCACTTTTCCATTAATTTTCAGTTATGTCATGTTTGTTTCATTACATAGAAGTATATTGTTTGATCATATTAATAAGAAGGCAAAACATCCAACAATTATACTGAACATAATCCATAATTTCCACAATATTTAAGCATGTTCAAAACAAATGCATGACCTCTTTCTTCTGAGATTCAAATGTAATTGTGGAAAAACAACCAGAACCAATCAGATTCAATTTTCTGGTGAACTTTTGGCAAATACAACTATAAATATAATTAAAGTTTACGGTGAACTTTTGGCAAATAAGATTATTCTATTAAAACATTCTGGCAAGCTTCCGGTGACTATTTCTTACTATTAGAGTTTGTGGCAATCTTTTGGTGAACATCAGAGATGTTTTAGCAATCTTCTGGTAATCTTAAGAGATTTGGTAAACTTGCTGCAAATTCACCGAAAAATTCTCCAATGTTGCAAATGTTTGCAACTTATGGCAAACAACCTGCAAACTGTTGTGGTAAGCAAATTGTTCACCGTACGTTTGCTGCACACTTGCTGCAAACTTGTGGCAAACATTTCAGTTTGATAAGGGTATGAATTTCAGTTTCATTAGAGTCAGACCTTAAATGTCGGTTCCCCTTTTTGCTATGTTCGCTCGTTGATCGAAACATGTTTAAAAATAAAAATAATGAGATGTGGAATAAGTGTACGCGACACAGCTCGCATTACAAGCGGTAATATAGAAAAACCACAATGGAAAACACCAAAAGCCTTCAACGAGGCCAGTAAAATTCTGCAATTTAAATTTAGGCCCTTGGATTTTGAAATAAAATCATCTAGATAATTCAAATCCAGTCCTGAACCAGTCAAAGATAGACAAAAGAACATAAAACATCAAAAAGACAAAAAAAGGGCTTTGTCAAAGATTTCTGGCT
>CAXARO010001204.1:0-56069 GCA_963971305.1 Arcuatula senhousia
CGCAAAAAACAAATCAATTATTTTTTTTGCACTTTTTTGTCTGCTAGATCTATATCACACCCGTTGCACAGCTAATTTTCAATTCAGTGTGTCAAATCTGGTAAAGGAAGACAAAACGTAACTAACTCTATGACAAACCAACATCTGACTCATCTGCGAGATGGAAATCCCGTATTAGTCTACGAGTGCATAGTTTCTGCCGTAAACTTTTTGAGTGAAGACAGTAACCGAGGAGCAACATAACCTTGTGTTAGGAATATTTGTGTCAAACGTGACGCTCTGCCAATGAAATCGATGTAGTTCCCGCATCTTATATTTGATATACAAACACTGAGGGGAAGTGATTACGCAACTGTTAAAATGCCATATGACTTCGAACTATTTTCATGCTTCAGCAGCTCTGTGAACTTTTTTGGTCGAATTCTTTGTAAAACTTTAACGGAATTTCGCTATGGCAAGTGACCTTAAACTCATGTTTAATTTTTCATAACTCTGTAAATATTTGTTGGTTTTGTATTAAGTGTTTAAGGTCAAATAATTTATTAAATATAATATATAAATCCGCTCTTTTTGGTCAATAGATTCCTCATAGTGGTTAGATTTTATTTTGTTACGTGCCAAATAACCATGACCATAATGTCCTTATTACACAAGAACTAGAGGCATATATAGATGTTTCATGATTATCATGGTGGTGCCCTCGGGAGGAGGCATACTTTTAACGGCCACACTTATTTTATAAAACTTATATATAAAAAGACTTTTGTGATTTGCTGTGAGTGCCCACTTTGCTCACCAGAGAACTTTTTCATCAAATATATCTAGAAATGTTAAAACCAATAATTCATAACTTCTTAACGATAAGCTGCTTTAACTGATAGAATTAAACGAAAGAGACAAATAGAAGAAAATGAGATGTGGAATAAGTGTACGCGACGCAACCTACATTATAAACGTATATTTTAAATATCCACAATGGAAAACAGCCAGCAGCCTTCAATGTGACCAGCGGTCGCTGCTCGCTGTTTTTCAATTGGCCCCTGGATTGAAAATAAAATACATATGATTCAAGCCCAATCCCAAAGTGCATTGAAAGACCCTCTTCTTGACAAAAAAACAATTAACAAAAATTCGACTAAATACAAACATAAGCTTTGATAAAGATTCCTGGCTTAGGACAGGCACATTAAAATGTGGCGGGGTTAAACTAGTTTTTTGGCGCCAACCTTCCCCCTAATGATAATCAATAACAAAGCACAAACTAACACACAGTAAAAATCAAATCGATAGAAGTTCAATTCAACAAGAGAGTATCTGAGACAAAAGGACAACAGGTAATTAACGGGACGTAAAGATACTCTCTTGAGAACACTCGAAGTTACTGACAGCTAGCTAAGAAGCATCCATCGACTGATGTAAAAAAATCAAGTATGTCGATTTTAAATCCGACACAACACGTCAAACACTTGATTTGATGATGCATCATCACACAAAAGTTACTTTTATCATTATAGTGATTGGACCTTCTTTCTTATTTTACGGCTATATGAAAAAAGAAATAATAATGATTATCTTATTGAGTTGGTATAACTTAAGGATTAACAGTTTAAAAAATCTTCTTCTTTTTTAAAGAAGTTCAGACTTTCTTCCGTTGTTTTTACGCACGTCATGGGTTTAAGCATTATATAGCACCGATTAATATCGGCTCACCATTCTTCAAATTAAGGTGGGACGAAACCAAATGGCATATATCCAGATTTTAATGAAAATTGGTAGACACAATGTTCTTAGTGATATACATTCATATATGAAATAAAAAATGGGGGTCACGGACCTCGTTTTTCAAATAAATGCATTTGAAAACTGCATTTTGGCGGGAAATTAACAAAGACATATAGGAAAAAAAGAGTTTCACCACCATTTATCTTTACTTTTTATATACAAAAATGGACTAACGATATCCAAATTTTGACCAAAAACTAATATAATATTCCTTGGAAAATTTGCAATGCATTCATGTAAAATAAAGGATATGTCACGGACTTCGTTTTTAAGGTACGGACTCGTGAACATTGTCTATACGTGAAAAACGCAATAGAATCTAACTAAAATTGACGTTGCGTTTTCACGACGTTCAGACAGATTTTTCAGTGTACAGGTAAATTGTATCGGTAACGTCGTTTTTAACGTAACGTCCCACCTTAACAACGAGATTGTGGAGCCTATAGATATATTATTAGAAGTACATGAAGTAAAAGACCTTGGTCTTTTACCTTCATTAAAAACAATTTGTTTCCATATTAGTTGATTCTTTGTAGTTTTGTGACTATTCAGAAAATATCAGCAGAATGTTGCAATTAAGTCACTGTGGTTGATGCGTACTCAGAATAAAGCAAACATGATGCAGTCAGAAGTCCAAACTTTGCTGCCTTAAGGTAGATGGGGTGTCTATCACTGAGCATCTTTTTGCACATCTATCATTACTTTAAATGTTATAATGCTAGCAGTTCTAATTGATTTCTATTCAGCTAGGTTAACGTCAAAAGTAAAAATTTCAACAAAAATGTGAATAAAATTCACTTTCTTTGTGAAGTTCAATATTTTCCCGTACTTTTTAAGGGTAGATAATTTGTATAGAAATTATAGGGAAAAAGCACATTTTTCACATTTTTTTAACATTTTGCTGGTGAACTTTATTTTTTATTTAGTATATTTAAACATGAATACAAAACAAAAATTTTCACAATTTTTAAGAAAAATCTATGGAGTAGATTCTTTTAGATGAGAAAATTTGAATTTTCCCTATTGATCCTGTATTAAAAGTACTAAAATCATGCATTTTTTAAAGTCTTTTCTTCAAAAATTCCTCTGGTGAACTTTTATTATTTTTTATTGAAATTCAAAATACCATTCTAGAGCTAACTGTGGCCAAAATTTAAGAAAATTCTATGGGAAAATTTTTAGACAGCCCATCTACCTTAAGGTAGTTGGGGTGTCTATCACTGAGCATCTTTTTGCACATCTTAGTCCATCAGCCAACTCTGAAAAGACGTCATATTTAAAAGTTGAGTGGATACCCCCGTAGACCGAATTTTTATGGTACAAAAATTTAGTATTACATCTAAGCTTCATAATTCCAAATGTTATACTTGTATAAAATATGCGGAAAATAGCGTAAAAATAATTTTTCTGGATCCTCTGGTGAGCAATTGAAAAGTAGTCATTCATTTATTTTCAATAAATTGAACATGGGGTTGAACACTTCAATTACTGTTTTATAAATCTATAGTATGCATAGGGATTATTGACTTAGGAAAAGAATTTGCATCATAACAATGTCTAAAAAAGATATTTTTTAGATTTAAAACTGCTAATTATTACGTTCAAAATTTCCTTATTTTTACAATTTGCGAATGTCTTCCTATGACTTCGCACGTATCACAGGTAAAATTTACTCAACAAGATTCACCTAATTACAATGGTCACAATTAAAAATATTAAAACCACCAGGATTTGATAAAAACAGTGTTTTACAAAAAAAATAATTTTTAATGTCCATGTGCGGATTGTAATGGTTTGACCGATATGGTTTTATTTTTTAAATTATTAAATGTGAAGGTCACTTTTTCTATTTTTAGAATCAATATTTTTTATGATTTTAAGTCATTTCTATGGTATTTTTTTAAAACCAACATAAAAGAAGTTATAATACAGAAAAGGTGATTTTTTACATTATTGAAAACAAAGTTATAACCAACAAATCACGTATTCTTGTTTTTGGCCTGTTAGACTTTACTTTAGGTCAGGTGCGTTTGACTTTATTTAAACTTATATGAAATATTTACATTACTTTTTACTTATAACTTATCTATTCTTTATTTCTGGCGACAATTTATATCGAGCTGTCGCCTTAAAATAATGTAACGATGTCGTTTTGTAAATTTAGTTTTTTTTTTTCAATTCTATTGTTATGAAATCAAAGAATGGATGAGGGGGTTGGTGTTTTCCTAAAATAATATTATGAATCTGAATTTTGATGAAAAATATTTAAGTAACAGAGGATAAAATATTTTGAAGAAGGATTTCTGCCATATAGAATAATGCTAATAATGAAAACAAAAATTTGTCTCGAGACACCTTTATGAAAAAAAATAATTGTCTGATCGGAACAAACCCACCCCTCTTTTCGTGGTAATGGTCAGTCTCATAAAAAAGAGTACTAGAAGACAAGAAGTCCTCATTGATGATGGGTTTTTACAATACTGCATTCCATTTTAAAGATTTAACAGCAATGTCATCTCATTCCTAAACATTCCCAAAGACTCCGCCACATACACAGACGAACAATTAGGATTTTTCGGACGATTGCTGTTGTTAAAAATCAAAAGCACACCAAAGTTCCTCAGGCAATACTGGTATTAGTCAGCTGTAAATGAATAGAAAATGGTGCTGAAGCTTTTTCCATTGCAAAGAGCGCGTTGATCTTCATGTACCAGCATATGCTCTTAACCTTGAAGTGTCTGTTCCCATAGAAAGTTCGTATCCGTTTGCCCAGTTACTTTGTCCCAAACGATGTCAGAATTTTGTATTTTTGTCTATAAAGTATTCTGTTAACAGGAAGTATTTGAGTAATTCCATAACTCTATTAAGAAATACAGAGTTAAGTTACATAAAAATTGAGACGGAATACTTAATAACTTTGCAGAGCGACGTTCGATTAATCAAAAAGTGAGCCTATGTATGTCGCTTCTGTCTAATGTTACTGGCGACACACAAAGAATACAAGCATTTTAGGTATACAGAAACTTATATCATTAGTGTACCATTATTTCCTTTTTTATGTAATTTCATGAAAAATTGGAAACACTGAAATCAGCAAAGTTAAAAACCACACAAATAGTAAGATTACAGTATTCACATTTCAACACAAAATCAGGACAAGTAGTTTTCTTTGATTTTTTTTTTAAGAAATTTTGAATAAAGTATAAGACGGGACATATTGTACTCGTGGAGAACTAGACTAGCTATCTTTTTTATCTCACGTTCCGTTATACAAGTATTGATCATGTCCTTTCACTGAACAATTCTCTATTTAGTGACTTTCTCCATCTCATATATCCCCAGGAACCTAAGATAAGGGACACAATGGATTCTAGGAAGTCTGCTTCATATTTAGATTTACATCTCGTAATTGACTTTCAAGGAATACTTAAACAAAGCTCTATGACAAACCTGATGACTTCAACTTTCCAATCGTCAACTTTCCCTTTTTGTGTAGCAACAGTCCGTCAGCTCCGGCTTATGAAGTGATCGTATCACAGTTGATTCGTTACTCCAGAGCTTGCGGCAATTACATCAATTCCTTGGCAGAGCGTCACGTTTGACACAGAAATGGCTAACACAGGGTTATGTTGCTCCACGGTTGCTGTCTTCACTCAAGAAATTGTACGGTAGACACCGTGCACTCGTAGACAATCTCTCAAATGAGTGCAGATGTTGGTTTGTCTTAGAAATTTGTTTTGTCTTCCTTTACCAGATTTGACACACTGAATTGAAAATTAGCAACACGACGGATGCTATAGCAGGCAAAAACCGCTTACTCTTCCGGAGCACCCGAGTTAACTCTTGTTACGACTTGAGTTGGCGTTGTTGATTTCCGTTCGGTTGATTTTGTGTTTTGTGTTTCTTCCTTCGTGCTGTTCTTATTCATGTTTACCGGTTTTGTCGTTGCCCTTTCGGACTTTTGACTCCCTAATGCCCTAATTGTGCCTGTTTGCTTCTTTCAATTCATTCGTCGGTTAGCACAATCACTAACTTCAATGGTTTGGTGATTTCAACTTCGTTTAATTAACTTCTTTCTGGGAAAAATTGACCAAACTCTACGACATTGCTCAGCAGCATAAGAAAGTTCACAATAAAAAGGCCTGTTTTTCAAAATATATTTAGTTATTGTTGTAATGAGAGTTTCCTTTTTGTTGTTTTAGAAGTACGCTTATTGCTTTGAATTTCGTTGAAATCTAGATTCTTTAGAAGACGGTACAGGAGACAACTGTCAACAATGAAGAAATTAAATATGGATCTTCAAAGTATTTACAAATATAGTAGTAATTTCAAAAGGCAAAACAATCATAACAAAGCGTCAAATAAATTGAAAAAAAAAGATCCATATAGAACTTTATTAATTGGCTGGCATATTTCCTCGATAACAGTTACTTTGTATCCCTTTTGTAATTAAGTGCAACAAACGGTCAAACATGCAGCGCCATTATTGTATACATGTTGGATGCTGCCTTGCAAAATGATCCAAAATGCACATGTACGTGTAATTATGGCAACTTTTAAACGACAATTAAGACTAAAGTTCTTATATTCTGATACTCTAGTTTTAAAAAGGTCAAATATATAAACTAAAATTGAAAAAAAAATATAATGGAACACATTATGTTGATCATTTGTATTTACACATAAAAAAAATATAGATTTCAGGTGACTGGGACTACATTCATAAATACCGAAACTTTTCAACCGGTACCACAAATACTTTAATGGAATTGTTTTATTTAATTTTTGTTATGTTGTAGGTAGATTCTTTCCACAAAATATTCCACCTAGCTATCCTATTTTTTCAGGAAATAAAAAAAGAAAATAAAAAAAAACTCATTTTAGTCATTCCTTGTATTATCTCCCTTTAAGACTTCTTCGAGTGAAAATTTTAACAAACTTTTGTCTGTCGTTGGTTGTCTAGACAACATTTAATATGTTAAAAGTTTTCTTTTCAATAATATTGTAGTAGACTTAGTATATTAGAATGTTTTATAAGGGTTGAAATTTTTTGACAGTTTATAGTACCCCTAAAGGGGCCTCTGTTATACCAGTTTCCGCATCTTTTTACAAAGTATAACAAGTTGCAAAATAAAGTTCACATGTTTGTCTTTTGATTTCTGCAATAAAAAATCGGTCTACAGGGGTATCCACTCAAATTATTTTTTTCCGGACCTGGCTGATGGACTATCTATCATAACTTTAAATTGTATGATGCTAGCTATTCTAATTGATTTCTGTTGGGCTAGGTATATATCAAGTGATAATTACAACAAAAATTTGAATAAAATAGACCTTCTTTGTGAACTTTAATTATTTCCCGTACTTTTGAAGGGGAGATAATTTGTATAGAAATAATAAAGAAAAAACACTGTTTCCCCTTTTGTCAAAAAAATTGATGATGAACTTTATTTTTTATATAGTATACTTAAAATAAATACAAAACAAAGATTTTCACAAATTTTAAGAAAAATCTATGTAGTAGATTTTACTGATCCTGTATTAAAAGTACTAAAATCCTGCATTTTTCAAAGTCGCTTCTACAAAAATTCCTCTTGTGAACTTTTAATTTTATTATTGAAATTTAAAGTACCATTATAGAGCTAATTGTGGCCAAAATTTAAGAAATTTCTATGGATAAATTTTTAGACACCCATCTACCTTAAGCATTGTTTTTAATCTTATTTTTACACTAACTCATACAGATATATTACTAAACAAAGGCGGATCCAGGGGGGCCCTGGGGGCGGCCTCCCTTTAGGTGGAAAAATTTGGTTGAATATAAAGGAAATCATTGAAGCGTGACCAAAGCGAGCCCTGTAACAACCCGTTTTGCAATAAACTCCCGGTTTTGCAATAAAAATATTTTTTTCTTTGTTTTATTATGTTTTAGGTACACAATGGTTCCAAATGATCATCGATGAAGTTTAAGATAAAAAAATATTGAATAAAGTTAATAACAAAACTACCGAACTTGAATGATCAATCTCATAGTCCAGAGATATGACAAAAACGAATTAGTCATACCGGAGAACTGGTGGATCGCAATGGTCCTGACTTGGTACAGGCATTTCAAACGAAATGGTGGGTTAAACCAGGTTTTATGGCGCCAAACCATAAAAAATCATATAAATCATATTAATTTAGATATAAATTAATATGATTTAACTACTTTATTGCAAAACGGGTTGATAACAATATGTTCCGTTTTTCGCACAGACCTCCCCGTTTTGCAATAAAATATCTTTTTCTTTGATTTATTATCATTTATGCACATAATGGTTTCAAATAGTTACCACTTAAGCTTAAAATAACAAATATTGGTTTTAAACATAAACAAGAGGCTCCCAGGAGCCTGAATCGCTCATTTTGTCTTTGTTTTATCATGATTTAGGTACACAATGGTTCCAAATGGTCACCAATGAAGTTTGAGATCAAAGCACATTTTTTAGATATAAATTGATATGATTAAACTACTTTATTGCATAACGGGTTGATAACAATATGTTCCTTTTTTTTGTTCAGACCTCCCCGTTTTGCATTAAAATATGTTTTCTTTTTTTTATTATCATTTATGTACATAATGGTTTCAAATGGTAACCACTTAAGCTCAAAGTAACAAATATTGTTTTTTAAACATAAAAAGAGGCTCACAGGAGCCTGAATCGCTCACATTTTCTTTGTTTTATCATGTTTTTGGTACACAATGGTTCCAAATGGTCACCAATGTAGTTTAAGTTAAAAACTGCTGATTTTAGATATAAATTAATATGATTAAACTACTTTATTGCATAACGGGTTGATAACAATATGTTCTTTTTTTTTGTTCAGACCTCCCCGTTTTGCATTAAAATATTTTTTCTTTTTTTTATTATAATTTATGTACATAATGGTTTCAAATGGTAACCACTTAAGCTCAAAGTAACAAATATTGTTTTTTAAACATAAAAAGAGGCTCCCAGGAGCCTGGATCGCTCACATTTTCTTTGTTTTATCATGTTTTTGGTACACAATGGTTCCAAATGGTCACCAATGAAGTTTAAGTTAAAAACTGTTGTTTTTAGATATAAATTAATATGATTAAACTACTTTATTGCAAAACAGGTTGATAACAATATGTTTCGTTTTTTTCACAGACCTCCCCGTTTTGCAATGAAATATTTTTTTCTTTATTTTATTATTATTTATGCACATAATGGTTTCAAATTGTTACCACTTAAGCTTGAAATAACAAATATTGTTTTTAAACATAAAGAAGAGGCTCCCAGGAGCCTGAATCGCTCACCTGGTCTAAATTAGCTATCACCCATAGAATAAAACATAATCTGACAAAAACCACCCAATGGAAACTTAAGCTCAATATTTGTCATTCTAATAGGCCAGACATACAATTTCTTACCTTTACGGGACTCTAAGACAACCATGACCCTATGAATACATTTGTAAAGCTAAATGAGCTGAACAATTAAGCAAGTAACAGATATTCTCTGTATGCAATAGTTTTCATTCTATAGGCCAAAAACATGCAAAAATGTTATTTTTGGCCTTCAAAGGGCCGTAAATCCTATAAAAGGTCGTCTGAAAATTTAGACCCAATGGAGATTTTTGTAGAGCTTTTGATGATGAAGCAGTAGCATGGCATAGGATTTCATATATCTCTTATACTTTTTGATATACAAGCCAAAAGCACTGGTCTGACTCCCTGGTCTATTTTTAGTAACAGCTAACTGACGGATCAGTATGTTATTTGACGGATCAGAATTCGAAACACAAAGTTTCGTGCAGGACACCCTAAGAATCAACCATACCGAGTTTCATTAAATTTTGTTTACTACTTTCAGAGAAGATTTTCGAAAAAAAAAGTTTGAAAAAATGCTATTTTTCACCTTGAGGGGCCATAACCCCTTTCAAGGGCCATCTGACAACCTCGACCCAATTGAGACATTTGAACACCTGAATGAGCTGAACATTTAAGCAAGCAACAGCTTTTCTGTATCTGCAATAGTTTTCATTCTATAGGTCAAAAACATGAAAAAGTAATTTTTTTACCTTTAAGAGGCCGTTACCCCTTTAAGGGGTCATCTGACAACTTCGACTCATTGAATATCTATGTAGAACTGTTGATGCTGAAGCAGTAGCGTGGCATTTTATTTTATCTATCTCTTATACTTTACAAGCCAAAAAACAGTGGTCTGAACGCCCTGGTTTATTTTTAGCAACGGTAGCCAGGTTTTTGACGGATCAAAAATCGAAACTCAAGTTTGGTGTAGGACATATTAAGGATCAACCATACCAAGGTTCATTAAATTCTGTTAAGTAGTTTCAGA
The DNA here is from genome assembly GCA_963971305.1 of Arcuatula senhousia. Lineage (NCBI taxonomy): Eukaryota > Metazoa > Mollusca > Bivalvia > Mytilida > Mytilidae > Arcuatula > Arcuatula senhousia. Next base: position 10,149 of record CAXARO010001204.1, read on the forward strand.
GGATAGAGATTTTTGAAAATTGTTTACAGACGACGACGACGTACGCCAATTGATGACATAGCTCCGTTTTTTGCATAGACATCCCCGTTTCACAATAAAATATTTAATCTCTATTTTACTATTATTTATGCTCAAAATGGATAAATGATTACCACTTTAATCTTAAAAGAACAGATATTATTTTTAAACTTTAAAAATAGGAATAAACAAAATGATTTAAAAATGAGTTGTTCCTTGGTCAGATATCCCCGTTTCGAGATAAAGTATTTTTTCTTTGCTGTATTGTTATCCATACTCCTGTTACATTTACGATATTCTCTTTCGAGTTATAATGCTTTTCAAGATTGATAGTGGTGTACGAGTTCTTACGATATTTTATTCCAACCTTTTCCGAAATGTTTTCTATCTTTTACGTATTCTGATTATTTTTGCCTATACGAATAGAGTCTGATATATTAAACGTGCATCCCTAAAGTCCTAAAGTGTTTCTAAGTAAAATCTACCCATAGCTGAAAACCTAAGGGTCTTATTAAGTAACCAACACCAAATCTGCACCAACAACTAATTAACATTCTAATCAGCATATTCTCATTTCATTGTGCTCTAGAACATTGTTCATTGGAATATGGAAACCTATAGGGGTTACAAATGTACTTTACCAATATTAATATCAAAGTATAATACTTTATTGCAAAACGGGTTATTCATTACAAAAGTTTGTTTTTATGTTAGACCTCCCCGTATTGCAATAAAAATATTTTAACTTACAATGGGTTCTATTTTCTTATTTCATTGTGCCGTAGATCATTGCTCATTTGACTATTGAAACATATAGGTGTTGAAAATGTATTTTATAAATATTGATATCAAAGTATAGTATTTTATTGCAAAACGGGTTAGTCATTAAAAAGTTTGTTTTTATGTAAGACCTCCCCGTTTTGCAATAAAAGTAGTTATATTTGAAATATTAATATTTTTCTCATATCATTGTTCTCTAGAACATTGCTCATTTGAATATGGAAACCTATAGGGGTTGAAAATGTATTTTACCAATATTAAAGTAATTATAAATCAAAAAATCATAAAATTTTTAACAGTCTTTTTAAGCTTTAAAAATATAAATTATTAATATAAACTTTTATTAAAGCTACAAAAAGTCCATTAAATAGTGTAGATTTGCAGAATTTAACAAAATATTGTCTTTAACAATCATTTGCTTCCCGAGTTGTATTATGCAAACTAGATGCATACGACCCAAGTTTGAACTCACTCGGAAGTTCCCGCGCAAGCCCATCTAAAATACTTTAGGAAATGGGTGTAAACAAACGTGGTCTGAAAAGGTATGTTCTGGTTTTTGTAACTGTTTTGATTTTTCCTTACTCTGTTCCCCTTTAAAATGATATCAATAACAAGAGAAAGTTGTTTAGAAACCCCCTAATGAGAATCTTGTGTCATTGAATTAATCGAGTTTTCAGTTAAATAGGCCCGGTTAATATATAGCACGATGAAAGGAAAGCAGGTGCGTGTGTGTTGTTATTATTTACATGTTTAACACTTTTTAATCAGTATTTCTTGATAGTGGAAAGGTTTTACTTGTCAAATAAAGAAGAAATATGAAACTATAGGCTATATTAAACCCAGACCTTTACATGCTCTCACTTCAAAATACATTTTTGTTTGTTTTGAAATGTTCGGTACAAATCGGAATGCTGTTCACGAAAGTTAATAAGTGGCCATTGGTATCAAACTTCTTCAAAAATCAGCTAAATTTCTAGCCGGTACACGCACATTATTAAAATTGTCGTCTTTATAAAAGTGCGAAAGCTTTAATTTTATGAATATGCAACAGTAAAGTGATTATTTTTACATTGAATTTTTTTTCCCAAAACTGCTTTATTATTACTTAAATATCAAAGTATAATACTTTATTGCAAAACGGGTTAGTCATTACAAAATAGAAAATAAAGAGATGTGGAATTAGTGTACGCCACACAGCCCACAATTAAACGGCAATTTAGAAAAACCACAATGGACAACCGCCAGCAGCCTTCAACGAGGCCATTTGGCACTGCTCGTGGTTCTGCAATTGGCCCATGGTCTAAATAAGATGCATATAATTCAAATCCAGCCCTGAAATAGTCACAGATAGACCCCCTTCTTAAACAAGGAACAGAAAACATCAAAAAGACAAGTACAAACGAAAGCTTTGTCAAAGATTCCTGGCTTAGGACAGGCCCATGTAATATTTGGCGGGGTTAAACTAGTTTTTTGGGCCCAACCTTCCCCCTATCAATATTCCTAGACAAAACACAAAAACTAAACACACAATAAAAATCAAATCGATCAAAGTCCAATTCTACTAGAGAGAACCTAAGACAGAAAACAAGAACAAACAAAAGGACGGTAAAGGAACTCTCTATAGAACACTCGCTGTTACTGACAGCTAGCTGAGAATCATCAATCGACTGATGTAAAAAAATCAAACGTATCGATTTTAAATCCAACACAACACTTCAAGCAATAATGATTTAGTGAAGTTAATGCTTAAAAATGACAATAGTAAAAACGTTTATGGAAGTTTTAAAGCAAGTATAAAGTTTTCAATATTTCTGCCAAAAAACACTAAATTCAAAGATTTAACCAAGATATTCATTTCATATCCTTTCCATGATAAATTTTGAAGCTAATTTTTCATTTCTATTGGATTGCTTTTAAATTTGTGAGCTTTATAAAAACATTACCATAAAATTCAGGATGTGATATTCCTTTCACTATAAGAAAGTGACGTGTACAATTAAATTTTTCAATAAGAGATAGATACTTGTGGAAGAATTTAGAAAAAGATTTTACTAATTTGTGGTATCGATAACTTTGTTTTAATAATTTTTCAGTAATAAAACGGTTTTTATTATTAAAATCAGAAACACAACTGCAGATCCGAGCATATCTTAACTGTGAAATGTAAACCCATAGAAGTCGGGACCGATTTTTTCTGGGACTTAGTCGAAGATCAAATAGTCACAGGTCAAGGTCCAACAGCTGTGAAATCGAAAGTAAGTAAGACATTTATTATCTGAACCAAAATCGGCCCCGACTTATATGAATACCTCGAAATCTTCAAACTGATTCCCATCTGCTGAGACTGGCGTAATTGATGATTGTCATAGGGTGTTGTTTTGTCTTCCTTTACCGGATTTGACACGCTGAATGGACTATTGGCAACGCGACGGGTGTGCTATAGCAAGCAGGAACTGCTTACTCTTCCGGAGCACCTGAGTTCACTCTTGTTTCGACTGGAGTTCGCGTTGTTGATTGATATTCAGTTATTTTGTGTTTCCATGTTTTACATGTTGTCTGTTTTTGTCCCGTTCTTGTTGGTGTTTACTGGTTTTGTCTCTGCCCTTTCGGACTTTTGATATTCGGATACCCCATTGGTACCTCTGCTTCTTTAAAAATACATATGACCTCATGGAGTGTGCGGATGAAAGCATGTTGGGTAATGCTGTCGTGCATGTTGCGGTCGATTTCATCGGTTTGGGAACTGTTGACTGTAGTCTCCTTTGGTACATATACTGGTGTGATGTCGCTTTCCTGGACAATTCTAATAGGACTTATCTGAATTACATAAAAGAAAGCTTGTGTAATGACTAACTCGTTTTGCTATAAAGTACTATACTTTGATATTAATATTGGTAAAATACATTTCCAACACCTATAGGTTTTCATATTCAAATGAAAATGTTCTAGAGCACAATGAAATGAGAAAAAATATTTTAAATAAAAATACTTTATTGCAAAACGGGGAGGTCTAACACAAAAACAAACTTTGTAATGACTAACCCGGTTTTCCATAAAGTACTATACTTTGATATCAATATTGGTAAAATACATTTTCAACACATAGGTTTCCCTAATCAAATTAGGAACTATATCAGACCATTAGGTTAGATTTTACTTAGAAACACTTTAGGACTACTATAGAGATTGTTGGAGGTTAATGTTTTGAGGATCCTTAGGATAGTGTTTGGTTTTTATGAGGATTAACTTTGTGTTTATGATGAAGTTATGTTGCTTTAAGTGGACTGTCAGAATTGACTGATTAGATGTAGCCTTCACAGGTATAGCCAGTTTTCGTGTTGTTTGTAAATTGGATAATGTTCTAAGTGGACTGTTAGGTGTAGCCTAGGCAGATATAGCTAGTTCTAGTGTTATGAGATGTATTGGTGTTTTGGAACTTTTTTATGCTTAAAAATAATATATGTTCTTTTAAGATTAAAGTGGTTACCATTTATCCATTTTGTGCATAAATGATAGTAAAACAGAGATTAAATATTTTATTGTGAAACGGGGATGTCTATGAAAAAAAAACGGAGCTATGTCATCAATTGGCGTACGTCGTCGTCGTCGTCTGTAAACAATTTTCAAAAATCTCTATCCTCTGAAACTACTGAACAGAATTTAATGAACCTTGGTATGGTTGATCCTTAATGTGTCCTACACCAAATTTGAGTTTCGATTTTTGCTCCGTCAAAAACCTGGCTACCGTTGCTTATAATAAACCAGGGCGGTCAAACCACTGTTTTTTGGCTTGTAAAGTATAAGAGATAGATAAAATAGGATGCCACGCTACTGCTTCAGCATCAAAAGTTCTACATAAATATTCAATGAGTCGAAGTTGTCAGATGACCCCTTAAAGGGGTAACGGCCTCTTAAAGGTAAAAAATTACTTTTTCATGTTTTTGACCTATAGAATGAAAACTATTGCAGATACTGAAAAGCTGTTGCTTGCTTAAATGTTCAGCTCATTCAGGTGTACAAATGTCTCAATTTGGTCGAGGTTGTCAGATTGCCCCTGAAAGGGGTTATGGCCCCTTAAAGGTGAAAAATAGCATTTTTTCAAACTTTTTTTTTGAAAAATTTTCTCTGAAAGTAGTAAACAAAACTTAATGAAACTCGGTATGGTTGATTTTTAGGGTGTCCTGCACGAAACTTTGTGTTTCAAATTCTGATCCGTCAAATATCATACTGATCCGTCAAATTACATAATAGCTGTTACTAAGAATAGACCAGGGAGTCAGACTTGTGTTTTTGACTTGTATATCAAAAAGGATAAGAGATAGATGAAATCCTATACCATGCTACTGCTTCATCATCAAAAGCTTTTCAAAAATCTCAAATGGGTCTAAATTTTTAGAAGACCCCTTATAGGATTTACTGCCCTTTGAAGGTCAAAAATAACATTTTTGCATGTTTTTGGCCTATAGAATGAAAACTATTGCATATAGAGAATAGCTGTTACTTGCTTAATTGTTCAGCTCATTTTGCTTTACAAATGTATTCATAGGGTCATGGTTGTCTTAGAGCCCCGTATAGGTAAGAAATTGTATGTCTGGCCTATTAGAATGACAAATATTGAGCTTAAGTTTCCATTGGGTGGTTTTTGTCAGATTATGTTTTATTCTATGGGTGATAGCTAATTTAGACCAGGTGAGCGATTCAGGCTCCTGGGAGCATCTTCTTTATGTTTAAAAACAATATTTGTTATTTCAAGCTTAAGTGGTAACAATTTGAAACCATTATGTGCATAAATAATAATAAAATAAAGAAAAAAATATTTTATTGGAAAACGGGGAGGTCTGTGAAAAAAACAAAACATATTGTTATCACCCCGTTTTGCAATAAAGTAGTTTTATCATATTGATTTATATCCAAAAACAACATTTTTTTAACTAAAACTTCATTGGTGACCATTTGGAACCATTGTGTACCGAAAACATAATAAAACAAAGAAAATGGAAGCGATTTTGGCTCCTGGGAGCCTCTTTTTCATGTTTTAAAAACAATATTTGTTACTTTAATCTTAAGTAGTTACCATTTGAAACCATTATGTGCATAAATGATAATAAAACAAAACATATTTTAATGCAAAACGGGGAGGTCTGAACAAAAAAAGGAACATATTGTTATCAATCCGTTTTGCGATAAAGTAGTTTAATCATCAATTTATTAAAAAAATGTGTTTTGATCTCAAACTTCATCGGTGACCATTTGGAACCACTGTGTACCTAAATCATGATAAAACAAAGACAAAATGAGCGATTCAGGCTCCTGGAAGCCTCTTGTTTATGTTGAAGAGTCTTGAATAGACGAAACGCGCGTCAGGCGTAGCAAAATTTATTGTCTGGAACTTTGTTGTCATTTGTATTTCGAACACACGTGAAGGTTAGCACTGCTGGTGGAGTTTTAATTCCCCGAGGTTAGCCCGCTCCGGCACCAACACTTTTGAGTTGGAGAATACATCAAAGCTTTAAATTATCTGTCTAAATTTCAAAATTGTCTAAACCCTAAGGTTCTTCCTACACCAGACATAGGTTGATTATCTTAGTAATAATTTGGTTCTCCAGTTTTGTATTTTTGGTTTTATTGTTCTATGCTCTTCATATTCATATTGTGTTTTGCATTTTCAATATTTTTGGTAGAGCGCTTCTGATGAGTCTTGAAAAGACGAAACGCGCGTCAGGCGTAGCAAAATTTATTGTCTGGAACTTTGTTGTCATTTGTATTTCGAACACACGTGAAGGTTAGCACTGCTGGTGGAGTTTTAATTCCCCGAGGTTAGCCCGCTCCGGCACCAACACTTTTGAGTTGGAGGATACATCAAAGCTTTAAATTATCTGTCTAAATTTCAAAATTGTCTAAACCCTAAGGTTCTTCCTACACCAGACATAGGTTGATTATCTTAGTAATAATTTGGTTCTCCAGTTTGGTATTTTTGGTTTTATTGTTCTATGCTCTTCATATTCATATTGTGTTTGGCATTTTCAATATTTTTGGTAGAGCGCCTCTGATGAGTCTTGAATAGACGAAACGCGCGTCAGGCGTAGCAAAATTTATTGTCTGGAACTTTGTTGTCATTTGTATTTTAAAAGCAATATTTGTTATTTTAAGCTTAAGTGGTAACTATTTGAAACCATTATGTGCATAAATTATGATAAATCAAAGAAAAAATATTTTATTGCAAAACGGTGATGTGTGTGCAAAAAACGGAACATATTGTTATCAACCCGTTTTGCAATAAAGTAGTTAAATCATACTAATGTTTATCTAAAAACAATATTTTTTATCTTAAACTTCATCGATGATCATTTGGAACCATTGTGTACCTAAAACATGATAAAACAAAGAAAAAAATATTTTATTGCAAAACGGGGAGGTCTGTGAAAAAAAAGAAACATATTGTCATCAACCCGTTTTGCAATAAAGTAGTTTAATCATATTGATTTATATCTAAAACAATATTTTTTATCTTAAACTTCATCGATGATCATTTGGAACCATTGTGTACCTAAAACATGATAAAACAAAGAAAAAATATTTTATTGCAAAACGGGGAGGTCTGTTCAAAAAACGGAACATATTGTTATCAACCCGTTTTGCAATAAAGTAGTTAAATCATATTAATTTATATCTAAAAACAATATTTTTTTATCTTAAACTTCATCGATGATCATTTGGAACCATTGTATACCTAAAACATGATAAAACAAAGAAAAAATATTTTATTGCAAAACGGGGAGTTTATTGCAAAACGGGTTGTTACATTGCAAAAATGTGCAAAATGCATTTTCTTAGATTTTCAGGACAAATAATCACCGGTTTGAAGGTTTTGAATATTGTTGATTTTTATTTACTTCATCACAATGGCCCCACTCTACACATTTCTATAACATGGAGAGTATTTTGTGAAACTTTTGAAATTTTTTTGAAATCTATGGTCAGAATTACAGGGAAAATGGCCATGGTCCTTTATGGTAAATCGTGTCAGACAAGTCTGACTACCAGGCTTTATCTAATTATAAATCTAAACCAGTTTTTCATACTAGTAGATAAACATAGATACTATTTTCTAACAAAAATTGAACCATTTTTTTTAACTTTCAAATAAAACAAGATTGCTACACGTAGTCAATGTTCCCCGCCGCCGCATTAAAGTTGAAAATGTACATACTTAAATTTGAATAATTGAAATTGCATTGAGATATGATTACCTACATATCATGACAAACCATCCTACAAAATTTCATCAAAATCTGCGCTCATAAAGTGTTCCTTTGACCTAAAATGAACAAAGTCGATAAAGTCCCATAACTGTCGTCATTAACTTTTCTTTAAAAATCTTCTCCTCTGAAATTACTGAAGGGATTGCTTTGAAACATAGCACACATCATTTATTGGATGTCCTCTACCAAGATTGCAAAAATTATGACTGTCGACTAAGAAACATGGCCGAAGTTACTAAAAATGGAACAGGGGGGTCAGACCCAAGTTTTTTGCTTATAAATCAAAAGGTATAATAGATAGAGAAAATCTGAAGCAACCTACCATAGCTCTACGAAAGTCCACATTGGGTCGAAGTTGTCAGATGACACATTATATTCCTTGAAACCTAGCCTTCAGCTGATTTAGCTCTACAAAAGTCTCCATAGGGTGGAAGTTGACAGATGACCGCTTATAAGGGTTATGGCTTTATAACGATAAAAATAGTGTTTTTTATGTTTTCGCTTATAGAACTATTGCTTGTTTAAACTTTCAGCTCATTTGGGCTCTTCAAAAGTCAATTGAGTCGAAGTTTTCAGATGCTCACAATAAGGTTTGTGGCCCTTTAAATGTGAAAAAAATAGTTTTTTTTCATTTTTTTTAATGTTTTTGGCTTATAAAGAGAAAACTATTGCAGATAGAGAAAAGTTTTTGTATGCTTTAAGAAGCAGAGGTACCAATGGGGTATCCGAATGTCAAAAGTCCGAAAGGGCAGAGACAAAACCAGTAAACACCAACAAGAACGGGACAAAAACAGACAACATGTAAAACATGGAAACACAAAATACCTAGCTCTACAAAAACATGGAAACACAAAATACCTAGCTCTACAATAGTCTCCATAGGTTGAAGTTGACAGATGACCCCTTATAAGGGTTATGGCCCTAAAACGGTGAAAATAGTTTTTTTCATGTTGTCGCTTATAGAACTGTTGCTTGCTTAAACTTTCAGTTCATTTGGGCTCTTCAAAATGTATTATTTGTCCTAGATTCATGGCACTTTAAAGGTAAAACAAAAAAAGGATTTTTTTAACTTCTGCTGATAAGGCTCTTCAAAAGTCTCAATTGGGTTGAAGTTGTCAGTAAACCATGTAAAGGTGTAGGTGTTCGCTTAAAACGAAATTTTTAGATATCGAATTACAGAACGCGGTCAGTTGTAATGGTGTTGGAATAGAGTTGGAACAGATCTAACATATGCCAAGTCGATATTCTCAGAGCCTTTATCATTGTTGGATTTTGGCTTCCCTGTTCGAACGTTTTAATTTTGAGTACTTTCCTTTCAATGCTTATGGTTTGTCTATCTTTCAATTTGTTTATTTAAACGTTGATTGTGATCGGTTAGTCATTGAAATAAGCATATATCCTATAGCGTTACCAAATTTTCGGTTTTTATGTCACTCTGCTTTTATGATTGTATTTTTGTCAGTTTAGAACACATCAAATCTATAATGTTTCATGCGTTTAAAGTTTAAAATTGTCTAAACCCTTAGGTTCTTCCTAGCCCAAACATAATTTGATCTTACTCATGAGTCTTGAATAGTGGAGTTTTCAAAGACTCAATCCTCCTTACTGGAAGAGGAAGAAGAAGAAGAATAGACGAAACGCGCGTCATACGTATTGTATGGAACTTTGTTGTATATTTTTATTATGAACTTTGTGAATACAACCAATTTACCGGCAATGGCTAACGCATATCAAAGGTGTCCAAGATAAACGATTTTTAATAAACAAAACAGGTAATTAATAGCTGTCACCAGGCATAGCCGGCATTGCTCCGCTTATGAGGGACTTATACTGATTTATCATGAATTCGAGGCTGTAAAAGAAACCTGTCATGATAACCTAGCTGTCACAACAGTCGCTAAGGCTAACCACATTTTTAAAAACAACTCAAATCATTGTTAAGCTTTTTATTAATATAAGTCATAGATTTACCAAGAGATGACCGCTCCATGATGTCCATAATCTTGATCAAAATGGTTTTCAAATCTTAACAGACTTTTTTGTGTTGAGCATGTTGTTCGTATCATACAAGAAAGTGACAATTCATCGACTCACAAATATCTAGCACACTGGCTGTCGATGCTATAAGAAGATTTCAGTTTCACAAAAGTTAATGGAAAGCTTCTAATAAACACTTTGACAGTAGCATTGCTTAGTCATACACAAGTGAACATACTTAGGTACTCATAGCTGTAAATCGAACTTCTTTTTATGAGCTTGATGAATGGATTTCCATTTTGTTATAAGATGAACACTGCTGCAATTCTGTTTTCGAATCCAACAGTAGAGACTATTTTGAGTTCTCATATTTATTCTATAAAATAAATAAATGAACCAAAATAGACAATGGCATCAATTATCATAAAAATATGAAAACATTATATTCATAAGCCTGCTTATAAGCAAATTGTAGAATAATATAATAAACTAAGATATAAAGAAATGAGGAGCAATGTGAAATAATAACTTTTTATTCAAACTCTGAGGATTCAAAGCAGACAATTAATCGGACACTCAAGAAAATAATTGACCAATTAATCGGACAGTAAACGATTATGCCATAATTACAAAACTTATTGTTTTTAATAAAATTGTGTTTTTGTCTCCATCTATCCTTTTCAATGTAGAGAGTCTAACAATCGCCCTTTTTGATAATAATAAAAAGGCTAATAAAATCATTGCAGTTTGCGAGTAAATTCCAAATATGTGCTAAGAGGTGAAGGAAAAAAATGTTCACCCATCGATGATCAATCGAAAAATTATAATAGCTTAAATTGTTCTGAATAAAAAAGAAACGTTAAAAAGTTGTGTAAATGGGCAAGCTATAAAAACAACTCACCTTTGTTCCTATTCGATATCGTAGTACGTTCATGCAGCCTTTAAACCACAAAAATCTGGCGAAAAAAAATAACATGCAACTAGGATTTTACCATCGGACAGTGATCAACTTCCGTGATCGCGTACTGTCCGGTAATACACTGCGGGTATGAACGGTTTATTTGGATATGCTATATATCGATATTTCAAGGAGTAACCTCTCATCAGTAAGTTCACATTTTTTTTCAGACTTCAATGAAAAATATATTTATTAAAGGTGAGCAGACACGTGTTTCTGTTTAGGTTGAGGTAATTAATATGTACATGTATTATAGGTTATAAGTGAACTGCCGTTTGGATTGGTTGGTTTTTAAATGGTATGTTGTTAGAATATGAATATGTTAATAGCACGGCTGCTTGGAAAGCGGGAATAAGTTTCTTGTTAAAGTATAATAGAGTAATATGTTATTCGAAGCTCGTACTTTGTGCGGTTCAGTTCGATATGTCCGACTTAGAGTTGAGTGAAGACGCCTTACTTCAAGACACGTCAAATCGTAATCAGGGCACGGTTCCAAGTAATCCTCAGGTTTCTGTTCATCCAAATCCACAGGTCAGTCGCGCTAATCAACCAGATTTCATTGATGGTTTTGAGTTTTTTAGAACTTACTTTGACAATAAACTTGCTACGTTATAATCAGATCTATTATCAGAGCAAGATGTTCTTTCGAAGAGGTTTAGGGACGAAGCCTCCATTAAGTTCAAGTCTGAAGGCAACCGTATACAATTTAGGTTCAATGACGAGATTTACGATGGCCTTAGCAAAATTTATAGTCATTTGGATTCGAAAAGGTCTTCTTTTGCTCCTTTGGCACATGACCTTCTTCTTAAGATTAAAGAACGTAATAAGCATATTAGGATCGCTGATAGTTCAGCCGCTGGATGGGCGACCGTTAAGGAATATGAAACCAATGATATCGCCGATAATGAGGAGGATGAAAAGCGCATCCGTCAAGCAGAATCTCGAGCTCTCCGTTCTTTCAAGGATAAGAAAGTACGTCCTCAACCTTATCCCGCTAGATCTTCTACTGCTACTGCACCACTTATGGCTGTTGCTGCTCCTGTTGTTCCTATGCCTACTTATGATACCAACTTTCGTCCGCCCTTTCGTTTCGGCGCCGCACGACGTGAGCCGTGCCCCATGGACATCTGCCATCTCTGCAAACAGTACGGACACTGGAGAAAGATCTGTCCTCTCAACTTCAAGAACAGCACAGCAACCTCAACCATCACTCAACCATAACCTCCACCCAGGCAATGATGCAAATGATAAGTATTTTGATTTATCTATTTTGAATATTGATAATGATCACAACTCGGATGAGTTATCAGAATTTCTTGCTCAAGTTCATTATTTCGAACAATTAGATGTTTCTTTAAGTTTTAAAGGGGTGAAAGGTAGATTAACAAAACATTATGATTATTGGGTAAATATTGGTGCTAATGAATTGGTTTTAGACACTATCAAAAATGGGTATGTAATTCCTTTTTTAGATCCACCACCTCCTATGTTTTTGAAAAATAATAAATCGGCTTTGTCTAATGTAGATTTTGTTAATCAGGCAGTAAATGAATTAGTTGATTGTGGCTGTGCCTATGAGGTACCTTTTCAGCCGTACATAGTAAATCCTTTATCTGTTGCAAATAATAAATCTAAGAAAAGACTTATTTTAGATCTCTCAGTTTTAAACAAGTATGTGAAGAAAGAAAGATTCAAATTTGAAGATTGGAAAGTAGCTATTCAGATGTTTGATAAAAATTCTTTTTTGTTTAAATTTGACCTAAAATCGGGTTATCATCATTTTGATATTTGTCCCCAACAACAAACTTTTTTAGGATTTAAATGGAATAACAAGTTTTATTGTTTTTCAGTTTTAGTTTTTGGTTTATCTTCTAGCCCTTACATATTTTCAAAATGTTTGAGAACGATGGTTAAATATTGGCGGAAGAATGCCATAGACATAGTTCTGTACTTAGATGATGGTTTTAGCATGTCAAAGTCGTTAGATACATGTTTACTACATTCTGATTTTGTTAAAAAGTCCTTAACTGACGCAGGATTTTTAATAAATATAAAAAAGTCAGTTTTCAACCCAGTTCAAGCACTTGAATGGTTAGGAATGATATGGTGTACCAAAAGGTTCAAAATAATTTAAATGACGACTAGGTGATAAAATGTAGCGCCTAGGCGACATTTTAGTCGACAATGCGATTTCATTTCTCGCATAGGCGATATTTTTTATCGCCTGTGCGATATTTTTTATCGCCTATGCGACATTTTTTATTGATTTGGAGGTACATTTTACCGCCTATGCGATACTTTATTTCGAATTGTCTTTCTTGTAATATTTTACTCGGTTCGAATAGAATTTAACACGAGCGTCCGAAGTGGTTCAAAATTAAATATATCGACTAGACAATAATTGAATAAAGCACTCCATAAATGACACAAACAATATATGTTAACTTAATAACGTGTTTCTCTTGTGAGCCACTCCTCAATGGGTGGTAAATAACATGAATAATGTTTATTGACAATTAACTGTCACGCCTTAATTCGTGCGAATGCAATAAATGGTAGGATCCCTTGGATTTTTCTTTTTATGATATCAGTTAGCTAATAATATGAAAAAGGCATTGCCTAACTGCGAGCACAGCATAATGGATTGGTTGACAAATATTTTTGTAAATACATGTGAAAAATAACTCTCCACATTACAACATAAAAACAGAACACGGATGGATTTTCATGATCATATGACGGAGTTCCACGAGTAATAAAATCTTTTAGAAATCAAAGTATAAAATCGAAAGAACCCCATTCCCGCAAAGACGTGGACACTTTGATTCTAAAACATTTGTCAATGTAAACATTTTTAATGAACGAATAAAAAGATTTAATTTCGAATGCAATGATATAAAATCTGAAATCATCGTTGTTATTTTTATTTTGGTGCATTTTCTAGAACGTTCAATTTGGGACGAGATGCTAGGGGCGATTGAACTCCGGATTCCTTTGATTAGCATATCTGGACAAAAAAAAATTAATATCAGCATTAGGCAAATTTTCGCGGGAACTTGCTGCGTGCCCACCACAAGCTATGCTCGCTATAACATCAACATACATTTTTCAATATTTTGGCCAGAGCGCCTCTGATGAGTCTTGAATAAGCGAAACTCGCGTCAGGCGCAGGGGTCAGGCGTAGCAATTTTTTTTGTCTGGAACTTTGTTGTAATTCTAACACCCATTAAGGTTTTTATGCCCCCGCGACGACATGTCGGGAAGCTTTAAGTTTTACTCATGTCCGTCCGTACGTACGTCCGTCCGAACAAAGGATGGGTTGCGATAAGGCCCTATTTTGGCCCATCTGTAGGCGAAAAATAAAAAGTATTTCATAGCCTCTAACTTTTAACCTTATTTTGTAGCAAAATGATTGTACTGTTGTGAAAGACTACTTTTAAATCCTTTTGCATTAACACGGCTTGAAAAATCGTGTTCAAAATTGACCCATTTTGAATGAAAATTTCATCTTATTTTAAAAGAAATTTCAAGGTAGGGCTTCAATAAAGTGAAATTTTGTGCTTATATAGTTGAAGCCAGTGTTAACAATTCTATAAAAGGTTCATCATACATATACATCACTTTTAAGAACAATTTTGAATTTGAAATGAACGCTAATCTCAAGAAAATCGAGGAAAACGGAGAGATTTCGCACAATTTTTAACTACTGACAACAAGTTAAAAATTATAGTCTTTTAAAATTTTCAGTATGTCTTGCACGCGGAACCAGCTTGGAACTTTCACAAAAAATGTGTTTTAGTAAAACACGTTTTTGAATAAAATATGGAGCTGGTTCCGCGTGCAAGGCTATACTTTCGGGAAGGATATATATCACTCATTTGCGCCGCTTTCCCATAGGCTCAATGTTAAAATCATTTGTGGTGGTTCATTTCAAGCACCATTTACTAAAAAATAAAAAAGCTTTTAAACTACAGACGTTTATTTTCAAAAAATAGAAATATTTACCTTTTGAACAAGACATTTTATAAAAGAATTTACTTAATTTTATTTTTGACTTCCGCGGTGGGCTGAAAACGGGTCTTATCGCAACCCATCCTTTCCGTCAAGCTTTTCTAAGGAATCCGTACATGAGAACGATTTGAAACTTGGTAGGATGGTTCAGTATGACCCACTATACGTCCTAAGCCATTTCGAGACCTGTCGGACATCTACTACCTGTTTGGGACTTAGGCCAATGTGAAAATGTGTTAACATGACTATGAAAATTTCTGTCAAGTTTTTCTCGGGAACGATACATGAAAATGATTTGAAACTTGGTAGGATTGTTCAATATGACAAACTATATGTCTTAAGCGATTTTGAGACCTGTCGGAAATCTACTTCCTGTTTGAGACTTAGGCCGATGTGAAAATATGTGAACATGACTGAAAATTTCCGTCAAGCTTTTCTCAGGAACCGTACATGGGAATGATTTGAAACTTGGTAGGATTGTTCAGTATGACAAACTTTATGTCCTAAGCGATTTTGAGACCTGTCAGACATCTACTTCTTGCTTATGACTAGGCTGATATAAAAATAAATATGAAAATTTCCGCCAAACTTTTCTCAGAAACTGTACATGGGTGTGATTTGAAACTTGGTAGGATGGATCACTATGACAAACTGTACGTCCTTAGCGACTTTCAGGTCTGTCGGACATATACTTCCTGTTTGTTGCCTAGCGGGGGGGGGGGGGGTGGCATCCGTGTTCCATGGACACATTCCTTCTTTATCACGGCCACCAATTGTGCTCATGCATAACCGAATGTTATGCAAAAAAATCCGTGAGATCGACTACCTGTTATGCAAAAGATCGACTAAAACTATCACCTTGTCACAAAAACTCAGCAAAATATTTAAGCTGGAGAGATATTTTGACAATCTGGCGATGTGATGGGCTCGAGAAGTCTTTTTCCTTTTCAGTCATCTGTCTTAAAACCTCTACATGTATCATAATTTCATAATTTTCCTTAAAAGCTTGTCCCGTGCGGGGCCCGGGTGGCGAATAGGCCCGCAGCAGAGCCTAGCTTGTCGTAAGAGGCGACTAAGGGTCTTGGGATTCTGACGTCGGGTCAGTGCTCAGCCCACAGAGCGACCAAGTGTGTACCCTAGGTGGCTGAATAGGGTAGCCCTCGTCCGCGGGGGTTGTCAGGTCTATAATACGGAAACCCTGACCGCCGACCATAGTGGGCCAACGTGTGTGGAGAGTGCCACGCTTCATGCACGTAAAAGACCCCTTTGTGGACCGCCCAGTAGTGCACCACATAGGCTAAATTTTCCGTCCCTAACCACCTCTCCCCTTTTTCCTGTGGTTCTTCAAAATTTACCGGTCCTTTGTTTCCCACCCCATCTCCATATTTCATTTATCATCATCATTTCATGTTCATTTTATCATCCTTTTCATGTTCATCGCCTGTAAATAACCTATATAGCGTTGCACGGGCGTAAAACACCAACTCACACACTCACTCACTCCTTAAAAGCTTTTGTCATGGGACTTGAAACCTGATTTTTCTACAAATTGCATTAAAAGTTTTTAATTCTGTACTTTATAACCACGCCGATACTGTGATTTTCATCATCCATACACATGCCAAAAATCTAAAACAGTTTTGTTTGTCAATTCACTAAGGTTTTCGCAAAACCAGTAAACACCAACAAGAACGGAACAAAAACAGACAACATGTAAAACATGGAAACACAAAATAACTGAATATCAATCAACAACGCAAACTCCAGTCGAAACAAGAGTGAACTCAGGTGCTCCGGAAGAGTAAGCAGATCCTGCTTGCTATAGCACACCCGTCGCGTTGCCAATAGTCCATTCAGCGTGTCAAATCCGGTAAAGGAAGACAAAACATAAAACCTAAGACAAACCAACATCTGCACTCATCTGAGAGATCGAAATCCCATATTTGTCTATAAGTGCATGATGTCTTCCGTAAAATTTCTTGAGTGAAGACACCAACCGAGGAGCAACATAACCCTGTGTGAGCAATTTTTGCGTCAGACATGTCGCTCTGCAAAGGAAATCGATGTGAATCCCGCACTCTCTGGAGTAACGAATCAATTGAGATACGTAAACTCCATAAGCTGTAGCGGACGGAATGTTGCTACACAAGAAGGGAAAGTTTACGATTGGAAAGTTGAAGTCATTACGTTTGTCAAAGAGCCTTTTGAAAGTCTTCCTTGAGAGTCAATTTCGAGATGTAGATCTAAATATGAGCAGACTTCCTAGAATCCGTTGTGTCCTTTATCTCAAGCTCCTAGGGATATATGCGATGGAGAAAAAAAAGCCGTAAAGGGGAACGGCAAATTTAATCCTAAAAAAAAAATGAAGTTCCCCTTTATATTAATATTTAATAAATATTTATTAAAGGGGAATGGTATTTTTTTTCTAAAAATGTATTTTAAGCATTCCATGAAGGACACTATCTGGTCCTGATGCTTTTGGGGGATCTAAAACTTTAATAGTATCAACCTTTTCGCTTTGCTATTGATTTACTTGTTAGTTTTTCTGAATTTAATTCAAAGTATGGAAGGTCTTGGATCTGAAACCCAGCGGAAGTATTTATTAATGAGCTGTGAGCATTTTTTGTTGTCATCACAAAGCGTTGAAACATTTATGATATATGATAAGTACGTAAAAGATATTTTTAAGAAGCTGCATACTCAAAAGAATAATATTAGGCGTAAAAGCAAGTGCACAATCATATAAGTCTCAGAGAGGCTCGATTTGACAGTGAACGAATATTAATTACATATTTATGTGACAGTTTGTAGGTTATACATGTATGTCATGTATGTTTTAACTTAACCAATTTTGATAATATTAGCAACCTTGCGATCGTGATAAATGATTTTGACGTACGGTACCATTTATTTGTTTATTTCTAATTCAAAGATGTTTCCAATCAATTTTCTAGTTCAGTTTTAATTTCTTACAAATAGACATTGATATATTTAAAGACAAGGGGAGATGTAGATATCGCTATTTAATATTGATTTATTGTATGTCTGTGGTCAAATAAAAGTTCAAGTCAAGTTTTATGGTTCTACATGCCGCTAGGGTTGATGACTAACGGTGTCCTGTTAATTGTCCGATTACTAGTGCACATGTTACTTCTGTCAGTGCAAGCATGGAAGTATCAAAGTACCTAAATTAATACCCCCACGATGATAGTAATCATCATGGCTCATGCTGAACAGAGTTTGTTAAACCCATTTGACCTATACTAATAGACGATTAAATGTACGCGACACGAAACGGAAATTAGAAAACAGACACGATCTTCAACATTACCATAGGTCGCTGCTCTCCGTCTTGCATTGGCCCAAGATACATAAGTTTCAAGACCAATCCCTAAATTATCAACGAAAGGCCATTTCTGGACATCGAATAATAAACAAATAGATGACAGCGACAAACAAATGCTTTGACAAAGATTCCTGGCTTATGACAGGCACATATAAAATGTGGCGGGGTTAAACTAGTTTTTTGGGCCCAATCTTCCCCTTATTGATAATTTTGTACAAAGCACAAAAATAACACTAAAAATCAAATCGATAAAAGTCCAATTCATCAGGAGAGAACCTGAGACAAGAGCACTATACGAGAACAACGAGACGTTAAGGAACACTCTTGAGAACAATTGTCGCTACTGACAGCAAGCTAAGAAGCATATTTCGACTGATAAAAAAAATAAAAACATCGATTCTAAATCCGACAGAACACTTCAAACGACAAATGATTTAGTGCTACATTGTATATCATCACACAAAACAGACATATTTTATCGCTGTAATGCTTAAAAATGAAACCATAGTCAAAAGGTTATAAATTAAAGTTTTACAGTTATAATCAAATTATCAATATTTTACCAAAAACACAAAAATTAAAGATTTAACTAAAACTTCAAACTCGTATCCTTTTTTTAATATATTTTTAAGCCAAATTACCATGTCTAAAGGATTGTTTTTAAATTTCCAAGCCTTATAAACATTTCCATACCATTCAGGATGTAATATACCTTTGACAATCAAAAATCGACGCGTACAGTTAAATTTTTCAATAAGATACCTATATTTATGAACGAATTTTGTTAAAGATTTGACTAGTTTGTGGTATCAATAACCTTGTTTTAGTATTTTTTCTGTAATGAAACGGTTTTTATCATTTAAATCAGAAACACCACTGCAAATTCGAGCATATCTGACTAACTGTGAAATGTAGATAAGAGGGAGCTAGAGGTATATCGCCTTCAAGAAAATGAGAATTTACAATAAGGAAAGAAAAGTCATCACGAAGTCATCTTTGTCAATGCAAAATTTTGAAAAAAGATATATATCTGGGAGTTTTTTCTTTCCTTGGGAGGGGCATGTACTATAAGCTGTAGTGTAGTGAAGTCTGGAGTGTGTTGAATCTTATGGTGAAGTTTCACTTTTCCCACCCAAAAGAAGCTTTTTTTTTTTTAAATTAAAAGATTAAAAGATTTTTTTCCCCTTAAGCTTTAAAATTTAACTTTTAAGCCTAAATATGCAGAAAACTAATATACATGACTAAAGTGATACAATGATACAAACAAGAATGATCAAAATTTACCAAAAAAATCTTAGGATGGATAGGTCGCATGATATAAATACCAGAACGCAACAGAAACACCGACGAATATAGCTAATAGATGATTTTGAGTGCGTTCGCATGAATCAGATACGCTACGTTTAAAGATACGTTTACAAAGTTTTGTGAATATGTGTGCAGGCGCGTATCAACCCGTTCGCAAATACGCAGAACTTAGCATAAACATGGTCAAATCAGCAAAACTTTTAAAAATACGATTTTTAAATCAAATTAAGTAAAACAACTTCACTGTTCACCCTTTCTGCACTGGCCACTATCAGCTCCTAACGAATTTTTGATAAAAAATATTACATTTTTAACCCACCTATGCCATGTAAGTAAAATAACTGTCAAAAGTTGCAAAACAAACAAGAGGCTCCCATTAGCCTGAATCGCTCACCTGAACTACACAGATACACATATGTTGTTGAAATTATTTATGCAATTTCAATTTTTGAAATATCTTGTATAGTTTTTAGTTTAAACATATATATTTACCCTGGATTGGGAAACAAGCTTAATGCTTATATAAAGCCTTCCCCAGCAAGCAGATTGCGAGTGTGGCCTTTGTAGCGGCCCCCATTGAGCCTACTCTTATCGAACTCTACAAAGTGGTTTTTAACGTGCATAGGGTATTGCTCGCCCATACACGGGACAACCTTTTTTCGTCCCTTCCGAAGGACTAGCATCGATTCTTGAGACCATCTTCGCAAATGGTGTCAAGAGAGAGTCGGAAAATTGGTTCATGAAATTTTCACCCCTGACGAGGATCGAACCACGAATAGTATTTAAGATATAGGGCTAAATAATTGCAAAATTTTGAAAAAAAAGGAGCCTGAATCGCTCACCTAGTCTTGATGTTGACCCTATAAAAACTTTTCTAGAGCTTAATGAGCTGAACACTTAAGCAAGTAACAGCTTTTCTCTATCTACTTATAGTTTCATTCTGTAGCCAAAGGCCCAAATCATGAAAAAATGTTATTTTAGGGGCCATCTGACACTTCGACCCATGAAAACTTTTGTAGCGCGAAATGAACTGAATATTTAAGCAAGCAACAGCTTTTCTCTATCTGCTATAGTTTTTATTTTAAAGCCCAAAACATGAAAAATACGTTATTTTAAGAGCCGTAACCCCTCTCTGACAACTATCACCATATGAAGACATTGAAGAACTAAATAAACTCAACATTTAAGCAAGCAACAGCTTTTCTATATCTGCTATAGTTCCTAATTCTATAGGCTAAAAACATGAAAAAAGTCACTTTAGGGTCGTCTGACAACTCTGATCTTATGGAGACTTTTGTAGAGCTAAATGAACTGAACATTTAAGCAAGCAACAGCTTCTCCCTATCTGATTTAGTTTTCATTCCATAGGCCAAAAACATGAAAAAACGTTATTTTAGGGGCCGAAACCCCTATAAGGGGACATCTGACAACTTCAACTCTATGAAGACTTTTGTAGAGCTAAATAAGCTGAACATTTAAGCAAGCAACAGCTTCTTTCTTTCTGCTATAGTTTTCATTCCATAGGCCAAAAATATGAAAAAACCGTTTTTTAGGGGCTGTTACCCCTTTAAAGGGCCATCTGACAACTTGGACCCTACGGAGACTTTTGTAGGGCTAAATGAGCTGAACATTTAAGCAAGCAACAACATTTCTCTATATGTCATAGTTTTCATTCTATAAACCAAAAACATGAAAAAATGCTTTTTTTTTACCTTTAAGGAGCCGTAACTCCTATAAGGGGTCATCTGACAACTTCTACTCAATGGAGACTTTTGTAGAGCTTTTAATGCTGAAGCAGTTACGTGGCATCAGATTTCATTTACTCTTATACTTTTTGATTTACAAGCCAAGAACAGTAGTCTGACCCCCCTGGTCTATTTTTAGTAACGGCGGCCATGTTGTTTGAACGGCGGTCACCATTTGTGCAATCTTGGTAGAAGACATCCCATAGATGAAGTGTGCAAAGTTTCAAAGCAATCTTTTCAGTCCTTTCGGAGGAGAAGATTTTCAAAGAAAAGTTAACGACGACGACGACGACGACGACGGACGCCAAGTGATGGCAATAGCCCGAAGGTCCATGTGAGCTAAAAGGGCGATAACTCCCATATCATCCGTCGGATCTTTTTCAAAGTTTCAGGACAGGTAGATCTTAATATGCTGATCACTTTTGATTCTTGCACAATTTTGATTTCTGTAACCATTTTTGAGTTATTAACAAAAAACTACAATGTACCCCTATGTTCTATTTTTAGCCATGGCGGCCATGTTTTTTGACGAATTAAAAATCCGAACGATAGAGTTGTAGCATATATGCTATTTAACAAGTGTGCTAAGTTTAAATGCATTTGGTCTTATGGTGTCAGACAAGTTAATCTTTGAAATTCAGGGGAAGAGTAATGAAAAATGGTAAATTTTGACGTTTTAATTAAGGGCAATAACCCCTAAAAGGAATGGTCCTACAGCTTAAACTTATTACATGAAATGTGGATCTGGACGTGCTTTATAATATGCAATTTGTATTGTTGAAATATCTTGTATAGTTTTCAAGAAATAGGTGCAAAATTTTGACAAAATCCATAAAGAGGGCAATAACTTCTACATCGGCTGTTGGATCTCTTTGAAAATTTCTGGGCAGGTAGATCTTAAGGTACTGATCACTTTTACAATCTGCAAAAATTTTGATGTCTGGTACCGTTGTTACATACTAGTTATTCCCCTATACTAGAATTTCCCCCCGGAAAAATGAGTATATACTCAGCTTTCCCCCCGGAAGATCTAGTATATACTAGATTTTCCCCCGGGGAAAATCTGGTATGTGTAAACACATACTCATTTTTCCGCCATACTGGTCTTTCCCCCAGTATTCAAAACCGTTGCACTATTAAAAATAACTGTGAAAAAAGTCTGGCTTTCAATATTTTTGAAATAATTACTAATAATGAATTTTAGTTAAAGAATTTTCTTTTTTTTATTTTATATAGAGCCGAGCGGATGGGATATCATAGATGTTTGTAAAGATTTCAGAAGATAAACCCATAGTGTTTGTGTGCACGTTCAGTGCAAATCAAATATTTTAAGATTGTAAAGGCCATGCGAATTTCAGGTTTCGTTACAAAAATTTCAGTCTATCAGGCACATCTTTTTCTCGCCTCTCCTAATACATGTTCATGGTCAAAACCGTATTCAACGTCACACAGAGAAAAAACTTTCTATCTACCTATCCATAATCATCTCAAAAAGAAAGCCTTAAATGCTATAATATTACTATTGAACCACTTCTACAAAAGCCATTGCACAAAGAGTCTTGCTTCGAGTGTCTCAACAACGTGGACCAGGATTATAGAAATGCACCGGCGTCCGTCCGTTTTTGCGTCCGTAACAGTTTATGTATTTCAGCAACTGTTATGTGAGGCTTTCGATATTTGGTATGCAGCTTTAGGTATGAGTCTCAAACGATGGGATTTGTTTTCAGGACTGTCGCTTATCTGTGTAAAAAACCGACGTAGAATGTTTTGATCTTGTGGAAGACAAAAAAATATATTCTTGTATTTCATTTATTCTCGAAAGCTTCGTTTACAGTGCCTATTTTATTTTATTTTTTTATTTTAACTCAAAAAGATGTAACTTTATGCTTTTTTATATGTCCTATTATGAAGCAAAAAGCAAAATAAGACTAGCTCTAGACAATTTAAAGCTAAAACAAACAATTAAAGAAAATTAATTGAATTTGATAACAATTCTTACAAATAGATTAAAAATTTTTCTCAAAGTGCATTATTAGAAGTGTTCCATTGACATAGTGATAAAAATTATATTACATATAATCAAACAAGCCTGAATTTTAAGGGGGAAAGACCAGTATGGGTTGGCGAAAAGGGGAAAATCTAGTATATACTCATTTTTCCTACCCAAATTTTAGGGGGGAAGATTTCCAGGGGGAAATCTCAGTATATACTGGTTTTTCCGGGGGGAAAGATGAGTAGGGGGAAAAACTAGTATGTAACACCGTTTTTGAGTTATTTGCAAAAAACTGTTATTTGACCCCTATGTTCTACTTTTAGCCATGGCGGCCATGTTTTTTTTATAAATCAAAATTCCAAACGATAGTTTTGTTCACATAATGCCACTAAACAACTGTACTAAGTTTGGTTGCAATTGGACTTATGGCGTCGGACAAGTTAACGTTTATAAAAATGGTTTACAGACGACGACGACGACGACGGACGCCAAGTGATGGTAAAAGCTCACCTGGACCTTCGTCAAGGTGAGCTAAAAAAAGACTTTTGAAATAGAGCTAACCCTCCATATGCTGTTTTAGAAGGCCTATCAATTTTGTTATTCACAATCTTTTTTACCTCCGCTTGAAAGTTTTTATGTAACTACTTTTGATATGGTAAATCATTGTAGGCACGCCCGTCAGCCATGCACCCAGTATCTCAGGGTACCGTTTATGGATTTTCATGAAACTCAGTTTACACAATCTGTAATTTAATGAAGCTGTGCACCTCCCATATTGAAAGTTCGCTTGCTTTTATCCTAGGGATGCGGGTGGTGCTTATTTGTGTGTAGTTTTCCATTTTTATTAAGTATAAAATCGGCATCCATAACACCAAGACAAAGCCAGGGGATCTCGATCGAAATCCCGTATTTTCAGTATACATTGTACGACCACATGATGTTTCATATATAAACACGCCATGATAGAATTGCCTATTAAAGATCATAACATTTTGTAAGGACAGAACACAACCTAGGAGTTACATTAACATTGTGATTTCCAGTGTTAGAGAAATCCACATCTTTTTTCTGGATCTACATAAAAATGTACGCATTGCTTTAATGTGCTTCATTTACGTTTAGCGTTTTTAACGAAATAGAAAAAAGGACAGTCTTGAACACAAACGTTCATTCACTTAGTCATAACTAAGCAGAGTTCTATGTTCTTAAAATTAAACTACTATAATTAAAAAAAAATCAATTGTATTTAAGTCTGCATTTAGAGACCGACCAACTTAAAAGGAGGAGGTATTGGTTTTTTATGCCCCATCTACGAAAGTAGAGGGGTATATAGTGTTCGGGTCCGTCCTTCCATCCGTTGGTCTGTGCGTCCCAAATCCCCATATTTCCAAATTCCCACTTACTGACAAATGCCAAATCAACGATATTGGTATAGTAGGTGCACCTAGTGATGATAAGAACATTGCATGCTTCGGATGCTGGATGTGACCTATATTTTCCGCATGAATGACCACTTATAGAAAAATGGTTTAAGTCCAATCCTTCTTACCGACAAGTTCAATAGCAACCATATTTGTATGGTAAGTGCAATGCATGCTTCGGATGCTGGCATTGACCTATATTTTCTACATGATTGACCACTTATAGAAGAATGGTTAAGTTGAAGTCCATTCTTTCTGATTGACAAGTGCCTTAATAGCAACCATGTTGATGCTTTAGTGAATACGGGATGGGGCATTATGTCGTTTGGACATACTCTTGTTTTTTTCCTGATCAAATATTTTTGTTTACGAATAATTATTTATTTTTTAATAGAAGATGGGATGGGTTAAAGCCCATTCCTGCTTACTGATATTGGTATGGTAGGTGCGCCTCGTGATGCTAAGCATAATGCATGGTTCAGATGCTGGATGTGTCCTCTTTTTGCATGGACGAGCACTAAAATTTTGAAAAGTTAAAGTAAATTTCCACTTAGTGACAATATCGGATATGATTATCTAGTGCAGTCCTACTGAAATCCAATTGGAGTTATGGAGGGGAAGGGAACCGGGAGTCGATGGAGAGGGAAGCGGTAGTAGTGGGGGAGGGAAGCGGGAATCGATGGGGAGGGAACCAGGAATTTGATACCCTCTGCCTACCCACACTATAACATCATAGTTTTTAAATAAAAAGGTACATGTTGTACCTATTCCTGGAGTTGAATTGCTGTTTGGGGATGGGTGGGGTTAAATTATATCTTAATTTTAAATGAAGAAACGTGTCTAGGGGGCTATATCGAAGCATGTGTCCGATTTTTAGTTTTAAAAATATACAAACTTTATCTTAAAGTCATTTTTCCTTTCCGTTTCCGCTTCTGTTCCACGTCCTTTGTCCATCTTTAAGTAACATTAAAAAAATTACATGTTTTTGTACATATTATTAACTGAATATTTAAAGAGACAATCTTTCTTTGTTTATTAGGTTTGCCTTTGTATTTTGTGACGTAGAATAAGACGACGCTTTTTGTTTTAGTTTGAAGCAAGTAGTACAGGGTTATTTGTATCAGGTCCATTGACTTGCTGGTCGCATTGCTGGTGTTGCGTATAAATTGCTCAAATTTCAACTTAGACTAACCAGAGATGTATCAAGGAATCTAAAAGTTTTGGAATATCAATGGGACATTCAAATGTCAAAATCCGAAACACGTACATGCTCGAAGAAACTGAAAACACAAAATCTCAAAAATACCTGAAAAACAACCAACAGCGCGAACTCAAGTCGTGACTCCGGAGAACGCAAGCACTCAGCGTATCAAATCGGATAAAAGAAGACAAAACAAAATCCTTAAATAAACGATCATCTGGATGTCCTCCATTAAACGTGATGAGTGAAGACAACACGTCCGTTATTCCTTACGACGTCCAAACGCAGATTTCGCAGGTTCCTGTGAAAAATTCGGACGCAAGAGATACAAGTTTAAAGCAAGGAATTGTAAAGGAGTAAATGATAAAAACATTTGTTACCAAATCAGATGAAGATAAAATTGTTTATTTGCTTACCCCAACAAATCATAAACATATAGGAATTTTTGGCTTTTTAAAACAGGCATTAGAACTGAAGGCAAAGTCTCTTAACTTGTTCAGATCATTAATATAGCATGTATCTCTGTCAAAAACTTGGCATAATTATAGGGAAATTTAAAAATAAACAAAATTCTTGGTCCATCAGTAGTGATGCTTATTAGGTTTTGTATTTATAGCAAACACATAAAAACGTAATTTCTGACCATTAAGGGGTTACATGTATATATAACTCGTATAAGGGGTCGTAAGACAACAAAATGTTTCAACCAAGATTTGTTTTGTGGAGTTTAGTTAGCTGAGTTTAACGTACGGACGACGAATGCCAAGTGATGACAATTGACTCCCATGGCCCTTATGGTCAGG
The DNA here is from genome assembly GCA_963971305.1 of Arcuatula senhousia. Classification (NCBI taxonomy): domain Eukaryota; kingdom Metazoa; phylum Mollusca; class Bivalvia; order Mytilida; family Mytilidae; genus Arcuatula; species Arcuatula senhousia. The sequence goes on from CAXARO010001204.1 coordinate 36,972, forward strand.
TTTAAAAAAGTTATTTTGTTACCTTAAAAGGGCAATACAGTAATTCTCAAATTGTATGTACAATTGATATAAGCAAATGTGAAAAAGAAATAAGTTAATGTTATGAAAGTTGACCGTTTCATTCGAAAACAATCATAGAAAACAAATCAAAAAGTGTTTTTCACAAGATATATAAAAACTCTTTAGATCTTTTTATCCAAATATAGCTGTAGAAAGACAGTGAGGCGTGTTTTATTAAAAAAAACCAAACACATTCAGAGATAAAAAATAATAGCTTTGAGTTTAGTTTCATGTTGAATCCATTAGAATTTCAAAGTTTGGTGAATGCATGTTTTAAAAAAAAACTCTTTTCCAGGATGTGTATTTATTTTTAACTTTCTTGTCGATGTCAATCTTTTAGATATCAATGTTTGAAAGTTTGACACTGCTGACATAAACAAATGAAATAGTTTTTAAACAGTATTTTTTAAAAGCTTTGCTATCAAACTTGATCAAAGGCGTTTATATTTCCAACAACTTTTTCCTTTTTGAAAAAAATCCCGAAGCTAAGTACAATCAGGAAAAAAAAAATTACCTGTTATGCATCTTTATTGTTTTAAACGATGATTTATTTAAAATTGTTCGAAAAATATTTGTGTAAGACAGAGTAAAACAGACTTCTTCAACGTGTAACGCCTTATTTGTTTAAAGTAACGCATGTTAAACCAAGATTATGTCCAAAAGACATAATGCCCCATCTCGCAACATTTATTTTTTTCCGCAATCACTAAAGCATCAACATGGTTGCTATTAAGGCACTTGTCAATCAGAAGGAATGGACCTCAACTTATCCATTCTTCTATAAGTGGTCAATCATGTGGAAAATATAGGTCAATGCCAGCATCCAAAGCATGCATTGTGCTAAGCATCACTAGGTGCACCTACCATACCAATATAGTTGATGTGGCACATGTCAGTAACAAGAGGCTCCCAGGAGCCTGAATCGCTCACCTGGTCTTGATGTCAACCCTATGAAGACTTTTGTATAGCTAGATGAGCTTTTCTCTATCTACAATAATTTTCATTCTAAATAAGCAGAAAGGAATCGACTTAAACCATTCTTCTATAAGTGTTCATTCATACGGAAAATATAGGTCACAGACAGCATCTGAAGCATGCATTGTGCTTAGCATCACTAGGTGCAGCTACCATAACAATATAGAAGATGTGGCACATGTCAGTAAGTGGGAATGGACTTTAACCACTCTTCTTTAAGAGGCCATCCATGCGGTTAATATAGGTCATATCTAGCATCCGAAGCATGTATTGTGCTTAGCATCACTAGCGCACCTTCATTCATACGGAAAATATAGGTCAATGCCAGCATCCAAAGCATGCATTGTGCTAAGCATCACTAGGTGCACCTACCATACCAATATAGTTGATGTGGCACATGTCAGTAACAAGAGGCTCCCAGGAGCCTGAATCGCTCACCTGGTCTTGATGTCAACCCTATGAAGACTTTTGTATAGCTAGATGAGCTTTTCTCTATCTACAATAATTTTCATTCTAAATAAGCAGAAAGGAATCGACTTAAACCATTCTTCTATAAGTGTTCATTCATACGGAAAATATAGGTCACAGACAGCATCTGAAGCATGCATTGTGCTTAGCATCACTAGGTGCAGCTACCATAACAATATAGAAGATGTGGCACATGTCAGTAAGTGGGAATGGACTTTAACCACTCTTCTTTAAGAGGCCATCCATGCGGTTAATATAGGTCATATCTAGCATCCGAAGCATGTATTGTGCTTAGCATCACTAGCGCACCTTCATTCATACGGAAAATATAGGTCACAGACAGCATCTGAAGCATGCATTGTGCTAAGCATCACTAGGTGCAGCTACCATAACAATATAGAAGATGTGGCACTTGTCAGTAAGAAGGATTGGACTTTAACCATTTTTCTATAAGTGTTCATTCATGCGAAAAATATAGGTCACAGCCAGCATTCCGAAGCATGCATTGTGCTAAGCATCACTATGTGCACATACCATACCAATATGGTTGATGTGGCAATTGTCAGTAAGTGGGAATAGACTTTGACAATTTATTTGTACGTGATCATTCATGCGGAAAATATAGGTCACATCCAACATCCGAAGCATGCATTGTGCTTAGCATCACTAGGTGCACATACTATACCAATATCATTGATTTGACATTTGTCAGTAAGTGGGAATTTGGAAATATGTGGATATGGGACGGACGGACGGACGAACGGACGGACGGACGGACGAACAGACCCGAACACTATATGCCCTCTACTTTCGTAGATGGGGCATACAAATCATTCGTTTAATTTTCAGATAAAAGGCTTCTAGAAAATAAACGGAATTATATTATTTCATCATATTGTAAAATAACACCATGCAGGAACTTGATACTGTTTGACTTTTTTTTACACATTATAGTAACGCTGGTTAAGCTACTATCGTCTGCGTCCGTTTTATTACGATACATGTGTTTAATTTTCCATGAATGCTTAAAAAGGTCGCTTTGGGCAACATTTTTCTTAAAATTTTTCTCTACACTGCGCCTGCATAATAAAAAGCTACGCCGAGGGCAGCATGATACTACCGCTCCATGTTGAACCCTGTCCGCTTGCGGCCCAATATCACGGGGTATTACTGGCAACGTTGAACACTGGCAAAATAAACGGCAGTACATATTTTTAAGCGGTGTATGGTTTTGAACAAAGGAAAAGACAATAGAAGGCAGAAGTAGATGGCAGTTCATCATTGAAAACGACAACAGACGACGGCAGTTTTTGGAAAGGTTGAACACAGTTTTTACAAAATTTTCAGTTCATTATTAATTGCCAATTTCGTATCTATAATTTTTGAAAACTTATATCTATATCTGCACTAATACTAGTATCTAAACCTGATTTCTCTTAAGATGTAATACCAATATCAATGGCATATGGGAAATGGGCTAGGGGGGGAGGTGTTCTGCTTTTTTTTATTTTCGAAAAACGCAGAGCCTGGATGTTTTTTTGCGGGGTAACCACGGGCAATTTTTAATATTTAAAGCTACTTTAAATTTTTCGGTCAAAATTATCATTCTGCCTTTTTTCAATTCAAAGCTCTGCCATGGGTCTTTTTATTTCAAATTTCACCATAGCCCCCTCTAAAAATCAAATAGTCGCTTCCTAAGTACGACCAATTTTTTCCCGGTTGCGATATATGCAACCACGTGTGGTATTTTTCCGGCCATAAAATTTGACTTCAAATGAAAAATATTTCATAGCTGTGAAGTATGATACTTTTAAGATAACTATTATCCAGCTTTTTATACGACCGCAAAAAAAAAAATGCAGACGTATAATGGTATATGCTGTCGTCGTCTGCGTCTGCGTCGTTGTCCAGAACTTTAGTGTTCCCACAATAACTTAAGCTCAAGTTATCCAATTGCTATGAAATTTGACAATGATGTTCTTTACCATCAAAGGATGGATGGGATTGATTTTGGGGGTTCCCCTTTTTTGTTTAGAAATTAGGGGCCAAAAATGCTACTTTTATGTTTGTTGGCACGATAACTTGAGTTCTAGTTATCCCATTGCTTTGTTATTTGGCAATAATGTTCGTTAACATAGAAGGATGAATGTGATTGATTTTTGGGGTCCCCCCTTTTTTCGTTTTAAAATTAGGGGTCCAAAGGGGCAAACAAATTCAAATTTTGTATTTTTTTCCGCTATAACTTAAATCCTAGTTGGCCTATTGCTGTGAAATTTTTCAAGAATGTTTCTTACAATAAAAGATTGAACCTGATGAATTTTTCCTCCACCCCCCTTTTCCCTGTTATGTAATTTGGGGCCAAAAAGGGCCAAAATCGAAACTTTTATATTTGTGGTCCGATTTTGAAATTTTTCTTGCTTGTTTGTTCTTGTCAAATAGCCGATACAAAATTTAGAATAAATTTATGCGATCCCCCTTTTCCCCCCTATTACGTAATTAGGGGCCAAAATTGAAATAAAAAATTGTGGTACGATTTTGAACATTTTTTTTGCATGTTTTGTCATTTCATACCTCTTATTCAATAAAGTTTTAAGCCAATAGCGAATACAAAATTGAGAATTATTTTTGTGACCCCTTTTTTCTCACCTAAAATTGAAACTTTTTTACTCGTTTAAACATCACCAAAAAATTCCAGTAACCAAAACTCATCAATCCACAATAGGCTTTAAAAATGTGAGTGGAAAGTCCACCATAAGCTGCATGTGTCAAAAACCTTTGTAAGTCCACCATGGGCTACATGTGGCCAGAACAATTGACTATCCATATTGGGCCTAAAACGTACAGGGTTCAACATGCTGCGGTCGTATCATGCTGCGCTCGGCGAAGCTTTTTATTCCCGGTTTATTTTTTTTTAAGTGAGACAGTTGTGAGTATACCAATAACAAGTTAAAGTTAAGTATTGGAATATACAAGACACGTGCAGCGCACCAAATGTGACATTATTTAGAAAAATATAATTTTTGAAGTTTTTATTCTTATATTTATTTTCGAACTTAATTAAACTCAGTGACGGATCCACATATTTTTAAAAAAATTGGGTGTTTAAATCTGTACGAAAATTATAAAATTTCTAACGTAGTTTGTTCGTATAAAACACAAATTTATACAATTATATGATGTAATAAGTATTTGTTAAATTTGACGAAGTAACCAAGACACACCCAGTAGCGGGTCCAGGGGAAAGGGGGTGCGGGGATTGGACCCCTATTTCATTGGAACATATTGTTATTGTTGTGCAGATTTCGTGCATAATTAACATGGAATTCACCTTTTATCCCCAGTAGTTAATAATTGAGTCACTTCTAAATTTCTGAAACCTCCCCTGCACATTTTAAAAAACAACACCTTTTTAAAAACTATTAGGTTGAACAGTGGAAAAGTTACTGTTTGTGTCATATGCAAAGAACGTCTAGGCATTTTATATATGAACATTTTCAAAGGCGGGGCATTGGGGTGGGAAAACTTCTTATACATTATCAAATGCTTTAGTACATACATGCCCTGATATAAGAGATTGATAAAACGTGGCGTGTACCCCAAGCATTGGCTTAGTAGCTGCATTGCTCTTGGTTTAAGTCTCTGTCGAGCAGAACGGGACATAGATTTTTCTTTAACGGCAGCGGTATAACTTTTGAGCACCCCAATATCTTAAGAACTGTAGGTCCTAGGTTGATGAAACTTGACATGTATATGTCCCAATAGGCTTAGCACAGTTGCATCCCCATCTATTCACCTTGACCTTGATTTTCCAGTTGAGTGACTGACAATTTTCTATACATATCATAGCAGTGCTCTGATAGCAGTGTTAAGGTTTTATGAGCACCGCCATATGTCAAGAACTAAAGGTTCTAGGTTGATGAAACTTAACATGCATATGCCCCGGTAGTAGGTTTGCACAAATTCATCCCCATCTTTTGACCTTGATCTTAATTTTCCAGTTATTTAATAAGTGATTTTGGCAATGTTCTATACATATACATGTAATAGCGGTGTTAAGGTTGTACGTGCACCTCCATATGTCAAGAACCATAGGTTCTAGGTTGATGAAACTTGATATGCATATACGTCAGTAGTAGCTTAGCACAGTTGCATCCCCATAATTTGACCTTGACCTTGATTCTCCAGTTGAGTGATTGACAATTTTCTATACATATAATAGGTTTGCTAAGGTTTTATGAGGACCTCCATATCTCAAGAAGTATAGGTTCTAGGTTGAAGAAACTTTTTATGCATTTATTATGCCCCAGTAATAGCTTAGCACAGTTGCATCCCAGACTTTTGACCTTGACATTGTTTTTTTTTTTGGAGTGAATTTGATAATTCTTATTGCATATCTTAGCAATGTTAGTTGAAACACCATCATGACCATGTTTCTTTCCTTGTAATGCACATGGGCTATGTCCTTGGTGCTGGATTTGGCTTTCCTGTTCGAACTTTTTGGTTTTGAGTACTTTTCGTTCAATACTTTTGGTTTTTTATCTTCCAATATTTTGAATCAAGTGCTGATGATGAGAGGTTACTCCTTGAAACATCGATAAACAGCATAATCAAATTAACCGTTTTATACCCGTTTTTGATATTTGTATTTTAACACATTTTTATCTCGGAAACTGAAAATCCTTATAAATTTATGAATATTAACAGTGGAAGTAAGAAAGAATTATTTTTTCTGATGTTGCTGGAAGTCGAAACACACTTTAGTGTTAACTCTTGTATTATCTGGTTGTACAAAGTCATTTTCAATATTTTAGTTGCATCCATTACAGTTAAGGACCAAGGATTTATTTTGAAGGGGGAGGCGGGCTTGTTTTAAATGTATTGAATTTTATTTTGATGGATAAGCAAATATTTAGACAGCAGAGGTTAAGAAAAATATGAGTCATCCTAATGTCGACTTGATTTGTTGTAGATAGTGTTTAAGGTGAAACCTAGAAGGGGGCCTTGGAGCTTTTATTGCTCATCTAGTCCTTAAGCTGTAAGGGGACTGTTTTATGACCCCTATAAAAGATTATCTGATAACTTCAACCTAAAGGATACTTTTATGGAGAGCTCAATCTTAGCAAATCTTTTCTGCAATCTTTAATATTCAATAGGCCAAAATATTTTTTTTAAATGCAGTCGTAACCCTTATAAAGGGTCATTTGACACATTCGACCCAATGCAGCCTTCTTTAGAGCTCAATTTGCTGAAGGTTTAAACAAAGCAACATCTTTTCTCTATCTGTAACTATCAATATAGTTTTCATACTATATACAAAAAATATCGAAAAAAAAAACCACATTTTGTTTTACCTTAAAATGGCCATTAGTAATCTGGCAAATTCGATCCACTAGAGACTTGTGGAAAGCTTAATCAGCGAAGATTTAAGCAAGCAACACATTTTCTATTTCTTCAATAGTTTCATTTTATATTCCAAAAACATGAAAAAAAAAAAACTTTTTATACCTTTAAAGGACCATTGCCACTACAATTAGTCTTCTGACAAATTCGATCCAATTTGAAACTTTTGTAAAGCTTTGATGCTGAAGAACGGTTGCGTCTGAGTTTCTCATATATTTTTTATTTTTATACAAGCCAAGTTAAGTAGTTTGACCTTCTGGTCTATTTTAGCACCGACAACCATGTTTTGACAGATACATGTAAGAAATCGAAGGACATTAGTCACTGCCTCCTCCCCACTTTTAGTAATATTGAAATGTGTCATCTAAGTACCGGTACATCTATGGTAGAAATAGATAGCGAATAGTAAATAAATGAAAATAACAAGTAACCAAAATTGATCAAAATTAGAGCAATAAACATTATTTGTAAAATTTATGTAAACAGTTAGAGAATTTTGCACTTCAAATTACAGTTATTAAAACGAAAATACATTAATACAAAGTATTTATTTAGTTTAAGATTACTGCCTTTACCTGTTGCCGCGACTGTCGTCGTAACAGTTACGACGACAGTCGCGGCAACAGGTAAAGGCAGTAATAATTTGTTACTGTTGTACAAATGTTTCAATTATCTTTTTTAAATGTTATTTTGGTGGGGGTCACTTGTCAAATCAAAATAAACTTACATATAGAATATGTCAAAATAAGGGGGATAAAGGAAGAAAATAGCATATTTGATAGAGAAAATGCGCAAAATTGATCACCTTAACCTTTTAAACGAAAAAAAACCTTTTATTTTGTGATACAGTTTGTTGAAATTTAGTCAGAGTATAGCTTAGAGGCATACCAATTAGCAGTTGTATAAAATATTCATTTGTAAGTTCATTTATAATTATCGATTTGATAAAATCAAACTACTCACTCAACATTGTCTTGTTTTCGCGATGGGACTGCCGTTTATTTTGCCAGTGTTCAATGTTGCCGGTATTACCCCGTAAATATGGATTGTCAAATGCTTTGAACACATGCAGCCCATGGCGGACTCACAAAGCTTTTTGACACATGCATTCTTTGGAGGACTTTCAATGCATATTTGAATATTTTTTATATACATTTATACCAACCATAAGGCGCTTTTGGTCTGTTTGATCCTTAAGTTCCCCCAAAATGATAGGAGATATTGCAAATCTGATTGAAAAACACAGCTAGGGATGTTTACAAGGATTCCAATGATAAAAGTATTTTGAAAATCGGGACACAAATAAATAAGACGATTTTTCTTTACAAACGTAAGCGATCTGGTTTTGGAGCAATTGTACATGCATTTTGAGAATGACTGAATAATCCTACAGAAGGTAAACGGACAATTAACTTCAAGGGGGTACTCATCTCTAATCCGCATTTCCTCCTAAACCCCTCGATGGAATTTTATTTTTATTTTCCCTCAATCTTTGTGACATTGGGTAGATGTGCACCCCTTAGTAGAAATTTGATCTCATCAATGTTTTTTTAAATTCAATTTAATTTTATTTATTTTTTCATTTTTTTTGGGGGGGGAGGGGTGGGGGTGGGGGTACTATTTGTGAACAGCTGCCCAAAGTTTTTCTTGATTCAATTCCGTAGAACCTATTCAAAAGACTAACTTCGAGCATGTTTTTATTGAAAAAAAAGCCGTGGTCGATTTTCAAAATTGCAAATTATCGGCTTCTTTTTAAAGTTGTCATTAGAACTTAGGACCAAACTAAATTTCACATACTGAGATCAAAGAAAATAAAAATGATCCTCTCTTAAGAGACCATGGTTATAAATGCAACCTTTAGTAAACCAGCATTGTTCTGAATGTTAACAATAAATTATGTGTAATTTCGGCCTTCTTTCATGTTAATGTTGTAGAAAGCTGGTCATTAATATTAATTACAAATACTTAAATTCTTCAACCATGCACATAAACCAGAGGGCGTAACAATATATGCATAAGTCCGCCCATCGTTACCTCCTGTCCTTCTTTGACAGGTATTTCTCCAATACCCAATTATCGATCTTGCGACAATTTTACTTTTGAACCACTCAGTACGCTTCAACTTGAAAAGTGAACAATCGCAATTTGCACAAAAATGTCGATTATGCGATATATAATATCGATTATGCGACATTTTTATCGCCTATGCAATAATTTTTATCGCCTATGCAATATTTTGTACCGCCTATGCGGTATTATTTATCGCATAAGCACTATGATATACTTTTGAACCTAATGGTACACCATAGAATGATATGGGATTCTACTAATTTTACTATTTCTATTCCGGAGAGAAGAATAATTGATCTATTACAAACCATTGACCATATTTTAGAGATTTTCCCTATCTTTACAGCAAGAAAATTAGCTCAAGTTGTAAGAGTACTTTTATTCCGGCGTGTAGTTTTTCCACTAGGAAATTTTACTCTAGTGTCAGTATTCCATAAATAGTGTAAAACTGATAATAACACAGGTAAGTTTTGTTTATATTTTTGTTTTCATCACATGACAAATAATATCAAAAGTTTATATTGATGTAACCTGTATGTTAAAATCAAGATAAGTTAATTGAATATTTTTTAGTTTTAAATGACAAAGATTTTTTTCATAAACAGTGGTGCAACAGAAGTATCAAGGACTTTTAAAGTACATGATGGACTAAAATAGGTATTGATTTATAATAGGATAGTTCTTGGAAAATTGAAGGGCATTATCAATATCAAAACATGTAAATTAAAATTTCTAGTACAGGTAAGAATATTCGAAATAGTTTTATACACTGGTTATACCTAATGTAATGTATTTGTTCCTATAAATATTATAGTTATCATGTTTACATTCCGGGTATAGATTGTAAATGATTATTAAATAAAAAATGTAATGATAAAACACTATTTGAATTTATTTTAAAAATTCTATGTTTAAGGAGAAACATACAAAATGTGTTAAATACAGACACTTTACACTAGTGTAATTTGTGCTATGACAAAAATTTCAAGAAATCAAAATTATTAAAGTGTGACCCCTGACCGAGATAATTAACTTAAGTTTTAATTTTTTCAGTCCCTGACTTCCATTGTACACAATTTTTTCCCTATGGAATATTTACACTAGTGTAAAATTTACTATGGACTTTTTGCACTAGTTTATTTTTTCCATTCAAAATCACAGTAGATTTTCCATTGTAAATATTGTATCCTTTAATAATTAGTTAGTTAGTTATTGCTTTACTCCCAAGCAGCGCGATTTCGGCTATATCCGGGAGATGAACATGAAAGTGGTGATACAATGAACATGAAATGATGATGAAGTGGAGGAAATTGGGACACAAGGCCAATCGGGTAGGAAGGTTTTGACTGCCACTGGAAAAAGGAGTGATGGGTAGGGACGGGAAATTTTGCCTCCTGCATGGGGATCCTACGTGTCCTACTCTTACCGAGACCTGCAGCAAGGTTCTTTAACGTGCGAGGAACGTGACATTTTTCCCAACACGGTGCACCACTATGGTTTGCGGTCAGGTTTTCCGCATTATCGCCTGACGACCACGCATCTCTCGATGTCAGGGCTGCCCCATTCAACCACCTGGGGCACACATCCCAGTCGCTTTGTGGGCAAAGCGGCCTGACCCCGATGTCAGATTTCTGAGCGCTCTTTAGTGGACTTTTACCGACAAGCTTAGCGCTGCTCCGGGCCTATTCGCCTCCCGGGCCCCTTTAATAAAGATCATTGAGTAGGAAATATTATTACATGCCATATACAAATTTTACACTTAATTGTGTTTTTTCAAAATTTTAAGTTACAAATTTTACTGTGGAAAATCTACACTATGCATAGAAGAAATAAACTAGTGCAAAAAGTCCATTGGAAATTTTACACTAGTGTAACTTAACCTCAGGAAATAATACACTGGTGGAAAGAACACACTGTTACAAGGTAACAGGTAGGATAATTTCTTTGTCACCTGTATTCGGGGATTTAACCCGATTGATGACTCGTTATTGTTATATGCACACGGCAGAACCATTATGGAGAAAAACATTGTTAACGGACGATACATGCATTTTTTTCAGGGTTTATGTCAATTTTCAACTTTTAATCTCGAAAATAACAAAAATATGAATGAAATAAACTTTAAAAACATGTCCAGTATATAAACAAGAACATATTGTATAAGGATTTAATTTCTTTTTGTCGAGTACAATGGTATATTTTTAAATCATTCACGAACGGTGTGCTCGATTTGATTACATTGACACGGACAATTCAAACTGGTTAATATAAACAGGCCTGTATAGAGTAATAATCTGGCAAGTTATGCTTCTATATAAGTAAAAGAAGTTAATAAAGTTTTGTTTTAATGAAAATATCAATATCCAATAATAACGTTCAATAATTTTTTTATATATTTCAAGCATAACAAAATGACTCTAAATACATGCAATAAAACTTGGTAACGGACCGATACATGCAAAATAATTGCGTTGCAGTCAACAGGTTTAACTGAAATACAATTAAGAGGTACATAATTTGACAGTGTTCTGATGATACAAATACAAGACAGGTCACTCTTGTTATGTTGACTGCAAAAAGTAATACATAATGTCATCGTTAATATTAAGAATTCATATTAAACACAAAACATCAAAAATCATTGGAAAAAAACTATTTTACCTAATGCTCCATTTACCACAACATCAAAATGTCAGCGTTCAGACGGGGAATAAATTCTGTAATGCATACTACAAAGTTTAAAACAACAACTTAATTGATATTCAGTTATTTTGTGTTTCCATGTTTTACATGTTGTCTGTTTTTGTCCCGTTCTTGTTGGTGTTTACTGGTTCTGTCTCTGCCCTTTCGGACTTTTGATATTCGGATGCCCCATTGGTACCTCTGCTTCTCCCAACAAATAATTCAAATATAATAAAAGGTAATAACAAAACGACCGAACTTGAAGAATCAATCTGAAACGTGGAACTGGAAAAACAAAACAACGCAGACACACCGGAAAAATAAGAGATCGCAATGGTCATGATTTAGAACTGGCCTTTAAAATTATGGTTGAACTTGGTTTTAATGCACCAAAACCTCCCTCATTCATATAGCTAAAATAACGGATATTTATCATAAATGTGTGTTTTTACACAGATTTACTTCAGCTTTTACCAGTGGAAGACAATCTTTTTTTCATTCCAGATAATTGCATTTATTTATTAAACTGTTATATTTAATATTAACATGGACATGAAGCAGTCGCACATAACAGCAAATCCTCTTGCCCGTTATATTAAAGTCTAAAATACTGGAAGGGTCCCGTCGGCAAACATCTAAGCGTTTTCAGAACGGTATTAGTAAAAAGTTGTTTTTCAGTTATTGTTCACTAAGTCCAATTTGAAAATCCGTGATTTTCTATCAACTTTTTTTTTCAAACAAATTTTATGGATTTGCATGAAATATGTTTTAATATACTAATCATGACATGCTACACTGAACCTACCCTGCAACTTTATCAGAAGGATATTGTAAATAGTTTTGGCGTTTAAGTGTTCACAAGGCCCGTTTTCAAAATCTATCAAAATTATATAAGTATTTCCAACTGTACAGAACTGTATTGTAAGAAGTTTTTAGTTTAAGGTATATTTTTCACAAGAGTTGTAGACGGGCAATAGGACGAACGGACAACTTGAAAACTTTAGGGCGACTCTCTACCACTTGCAGATTCTTAGCTATGGACATTTACCAAAAACTGTAACCAGAGTTATATATGCTGAAAATGTAAGTCAAGATGAATTTATGTTAATGCAGATGCATAATATTGTTATTCACGACAAATGGAACAAACAGGTGACCTACATAACACACATTAGTAACACTTTGGATACATGTACGATTGACGACTTATCCAAATAAACAGAAAACTCAAAATTATTTATTTTCTATCCAATCTTAAATCATGATTAGCCAATTCACTTGCAGATGAAGACATTTGAACCATCTAAAAAACTTTAACTTGAGTCATTTAGTAGCAATGTATTTAGTCATGCTGACAACCATTACAGATGTACATACCCCTGACCTTTAAGATACATGTATATGGTTCTTCAGCTTTTGACATAACTAAAACCTTTACATACATGAAGCTTCATACGAACGAACATACCAATAGCCATCTTACAATTACAAGAAAGGAGAAGGTTGTTGCATCCACCTGGCGGCACCAGAACGGATATTGATACATTTTTATTTAATATTAATAAATTTAACTCAGACTGTCGTTTGCAGTTAAGACACGACGTTCATACGACAGTCGCTGACAAAGTATATACACGCACAATTTGTCTGATACATTATAAATCATGCATGTATTCGTCCGTGACGTAGATTATTTGCATGTACCCCTTTTTCTTGGACAGCGACATGCTTTGCAGTCCATGGCTTCGTGAATAAATTGATGAACAGCCTATACAATTTCAAAAATCATTAAAAGAGCACAAAACTTTTAAAAAACACAAAAAAGTGGTTTTTGCTACACGTTGCTCGTATTGAAAGTGTGCTATAGTACGAGGGTAGGCTATTGGTTTGTTAATGTTCTCGAAAACTACATGGCCGATTTCAATGTTTCAAACATAAATATTTAGCTAGTTCATTTTTCTTTATACTGTACGCTTCAGTTTTTCTATTATTATTTGTAAACAAATAAAATGTCTTACCTTTTCTGACTATATCCATCCCAAATTGTGTATTTTACCTGTGTTTTAATCCGTTTCAAGGATTTTACGTCTATGTCCCGTCCGTCAACATTATTTCTCGTCTTAATGGTTCTGCCGTGTGATATGTGTATTGAACAAAGATTAACTTGGGATCAGGTATTGACAGTTGTGTACCCTGATAAAGTTAAAAAAGAACTACTTTTTTGGAAAAATAATACTGTTAGTTTCAATTCAAAAAATTTAGTTCCTTATTGTCCTAGTGAAGTTTTAGTTTATTCTGATGCTAGCAATATTGCTTGTGGTGCTTATACTGTAGAATTAGGCTGTAAAGTTTTTCATAAAATGTGGAATTTAACTGAAAAGAATAAAAGTTCAACTTGGAGAGAAATGAAAGCAATAGAATTAAGTCTTTTTTTCATTTAGTTCCTCTTTAACAGGGAAAAGTTTAAAATGGTTCACGGATAATCAAAATTGTATTCGGATTATTCGAGCAGGGAGCATGAAAGAAGAATTACAAAAGTTAGCCTTTTCCATTTTTTCCATATGCAAAGAAAAATGCATTAATATTGACGTACAATGGATACCACGACTTGAAAATTCTAGAGCAGATTATATTAGTAAAATGATTGATCATGAAGACTGGCAAATTTCAATTGAATTTTTTGAATTTATCAATGATATGTGGGGTCCATTTACTTGTGATAGGTTCGCGAGTGATTTAAATGCTAAGGTTGGAAAGTTTAATTCTTTATTTTGGAATCCATTCTCTCATGCTGTAGATGCATTTACTCAAGATTGGTCTATTGATAATAATTGGCTTGTCCCCCCTATTTATTTAGTGATCAAAGTTATAAAACATTTAATTTCATGCAAAGCGAAGGGTACTTTGATAGTACCTAGGTGGGTCTCGGCACCATTTTGGTCCTTTATTTTCAATGAAGATTTAAGTTACAAAGAGTATGTTAAAGATGTTTTGGAATTTAAAGACAGTGATAGAATTTACGTTAAAGGCAGTAGCCCAAAATGTATTTTTGGTACAGAAAAGTTCGTTTCGACTGTTTTAGCAGTACAACTTGATGCTGCTTTGTTTTGACACATGGTCCTGATATCGTTGATATTGCAGAGACGTGGTGTAAATAGCTAATTTTTGTTTTGATGTTGTGACATGGTCTTAGTATCGCACAAGACAGTTGTAGTTGACACGGTCATTATTTTATTATGTTATTGGTTTTTATAGAACCGAAGTTTATGAATGTTTTATTTTTATACATTTTTCAGCTGTCTTCAATACTGGGAGATGGTTGACGGTTGGGCAGCAATGTGGGCAGCTTCAGCATTATGTGGACCAGATGCCAGCTTTTTGTTTAGCCTCAAGGGCGAGTAGTACACATCGTAATTACAGGTATGCATTTAATGCTTTTTCAAGATGGTGTTTAAGACACAATGTTTATAATACTTTACCAGCCTCAGATACGTCAGTTTCTGCTTATTTAATTTACTTAAATAATTCGGGTAAGAGTTATAGTAGTATAAATGAGGCTTTTTATGCTATAAGTTGGGCTCATAAACTAGCAGGAGTAGAAAATCCGTGTCAGTCGGATTTGGTTTTAATGATCAAAGAAGGATCTTTGAGATCAGTTGGTCACGCTGTAGTTTAAAAAGAGCCTATAACACCTGATATTTTATGTCAAATCGTTTTGAAATTTGGAAATGAAACTTGTAATCTTAAGAACGTTCGCGTTGCATGCTTATGTTTATTAGGTTATGCAGGGTTTTTGAGATATTCTGAGTTAGCTAACATTAAGAGAAATCAGATTTCTTTCGCTGATGCTCATGTTAAAATCTTTTTGGAACGTAGCAAAACGGACACATACAGAGAGGGAAGAGAAGTACTAATTTCTAAGACTGGTAAGAGTACATGTCCTGTTTCAATGTTGCAACGGTATCTTGCGTTGGCAAATATAAAGTCCGACAGTAGCGACTTCATATTTCGGCCTCTTTGCTTTTGTAAGTCGAAAAATGAGTACAAATTAAGAAATGGGTCCCTTTCTTACACTACCGCTAGAGAAATTTTGTTAAATGCGTTAGAGTCTATTGGTTTAGACAAACAACTTTTTGGTTTGCACAGTTTACGATCCGGTGGTGCTACTGCCGCCGCTACTTCTTCGGTTGAAAATCGACTTTTCAAAAAGCACGGTCGTTGGAGGACGGACAAAGCTAAAGATGGTTATGTCAAAGAAAGTATTAATAAAAGATTGTCAGTTACGAAAAATCTAGGAATTTAGACATTACGTTTTTCGCCTTTCTTTGTTAGTCGAAAGCTCACCAGTAGCCGAGCTGTTCCTAGAAACATGTGTTTGTTTTTATTTGATAAATAATTTATGTTCGGTTGAGATTGTCGAATTAGAACATAACAGCATTTAAAATGCATGAATTTGAAAAAGAAAATAAGACAAAATGGGTTGCTTAAATGAAGTTTTGTACAAGGTTATCCAAAAATGCTAAATATTGTATGTTTTTTCTATTGATTTTATAAGAGGAAATGGATTTATTTTCCTTGATAAAGTTCAAGACCATCGTCGGATACCCACTGGCGATTGCATTACGCTTCTCTACATTTATCATAAATGTAGAGAAGCGTAGTGCAATCGCCAGTGGGTATCCGACGATGGTTTTGGCTGTTATATGAAATGATAAAAACATAGAAATCCGTTTATTTTCCAAAGAAAATTAAGAAAAAAACTTATTTATCACACAAATTTTATGCAAATTATCTAGCTTAAAGGGGGCGTTAGAAATGTTATAAATTAAATATTGCATAGACGATACAGTCAGACAGGTGGTGACAAAATATTATCTCCCTTGTAAATATTTTGTATGAAAACACATCATTTTGAATGACGCGGTGAGCTGAAATCACCAACTTAATCTTTTGATTAATAAAAAGTAGGTCATGGTTATTTTCAAGTTCGGGTACAAGTGAATGGACAAACTATTGTTCTTTTTTCTTAGTTAGGATGTTTTACGCATAGAATAATAATTTGTGACAAAAAAGGAATTTATTATCTCTAAGGAATAACCGGAACTCTATAAAGGTGATAAACATGTTGAATTTAAAAAATAATTGTAAGTGCGACGGGTTACATACTTTGACAGATGACGACCAATCTTATGCTTTTTTTGTTGACAAAATTTTAAGGAAATCGGAGAAAAATGTTTTTTTTTGTCACAAGCAAGTCTAAGACGTTGCTAGGCAAATGAAGGGAGACGATTACAGTTTACAAATCGAACAAACCTCACTTAATAGACATCCCCCTTCTAAAACGTCATTTTACATTTGCTTATTATCATTTTATTATGAAAACATGCATTATATTAATAAAAAGTAAAATTTAAACAGTTTCACCAGTTACGGCCTTATATATTGCAGAATTAAAGAAAAAATATTTTAGGAAGTCGAGTAAACCATTGCTATTTTTAGCTGGGTATGAGATAACCTCAATGTTTATTTATTTTATGAATGAAATTTCTATATTCAGAAAGAATGGAGTCTTATCTGTTGTATATATTTTTTTCAGATTTTTAGGAGCATGATGTTTTATTTGTCACAAAGGAAATCAGACGCCATAATATCACTTAACATGAGAAATGTGCTCTTTTCACGCTGCACATTTAATAAACCAAGGCAATTTCGGTGTTGTTTACTTTCATTTTACATATTTTATATCACAATTTTTTTTATAGTTGCTCTAATAATCTTTTTAATGCCCATAGTTACTACGTAAACATGCCGAATCAAATTCTACCTTATTTACTGAAGAGCGCATATTCTTTTGTCTCGTTCTGACCACCTTTCTGACTGGATAAAGATACATTTACTATTCATGTAAAACTTTTAATTATTAATTATACAACAGCCTGAAACCAATGTAATATGTTTACGTATCAAAATCGGTTCATTATGCCAGAGCTTGGGGTTTTGTTTTGTATTTCTTTACTGGATTTAACATACTGAATTATTAACGGTTGGCAGCTCAACGGGTGTGCTATAGTAAGCAGGAACTGATTACTTTTCAGGAGCACCTGAGTTCACTCTCGTTACGACTTGAGTGTTTGCGTTGTTGATTCCTATTCCTTTGGGTTTTTTTTATTTCTGTGTTTAATGTCGTCTGTTTTTCGTCCTTGTTTCGTTTGTGTTTGCTGGATTTGTCTCTGGTCTTTCCAACTTTTGCCATTCAGATGTCCCATTGGTACGTCTGCTTTTTTTTGCATTTTGCATAAAATTAGATATAAGCTCAAAACATATAAGAAAGAAGATGAAGGAAAATGACGTTTTGCCGGAGTGGGATAAAGCTGTGAGGTCATTGAATTTGACAAGAATCAATTTTTGAAGGGCTCAATGAGTACTAAAGCAACGTCCATTTTTAACAACGCTAATGTTGCAGAAACGCTACCCGCCTTACATGACAAATATTTTGTTGTACCTGCAAACAGAGCACTAAATAACATCATTTTTGTGTGCAAGAAACACTATATTGACTGCTTAACAGTATTTTCACCTTTAAAGGACCATAACCCCTATTAGGGGTCATCTGACAATTTTGACCCTGTAGATCTCAATGACCTTCACAATTCTCAAATGCTAACTTTTCCTCTAGCACTAACAGTTTTCAAGATAAAGTCAAAAAAACTGTGAAAATAGTCAATTTTCATGATTAAGGGGAAACTACTCCTTGAAGTAGTTATCCCACAACTTTGACTCAATGGAGAGATTTGTAGAGCTTTTGGTGCTGTTAAAAGGATGGTTGCTTCTGATTTTCTGTATCTCTTATACTTGTGAGCTATAAGCCAAAAACAGTGGTCTGAACCCTTGTTCTATTTTTAGCAACAGCGGTCATCTTGGTTGGTCTACGTGCATTTATTTCAAAAACTTGGTAGAGGACATCCTAAAGATCAAGTGTTTTTTTAAATCAGTTAAAATTGATGGAAAAACAGTCAAAGGGGAATAACTCTTAAACGGATGATCTGACAATTTTGACCCTGAAAATCAATTTTGTAGATATCAATGATCTTAACATTTTTGCAATGCTAACTTTTCTTCTAGCACTAATGGTTTTCAAGATATAGTCCAAAAACTGCAAACATGGTCAATTTTGACGATTAAAGGGAGATAACTCCTATAAGGAGTTGTTCCACGACTTCGACTCAATGTTTAAATTTGTAGAACTTTTGATGCTGAAACAAGAAATCTGCTTCAGATTTTCTCTATCTCTTATACTTTGTGAGCTATAAGTCAAAAACAATGGTTTGACCCCCCTGTTCTATGTTTAGCAACGGCGGTCATCTTGATTGGTCGGCGAGAATAAATTTCCAAAATTTCAAAAATTTGGTAGAGGACAACCTAGAGATCAATAATACAAAGTTT